>JASDQU010339668.1:0-12471 GCA_032191745.1 Picea mariana
AACCTTTGCTGATGTGACCATGGCTGTGACCACATGCCTAACTTCCAAGCGTTTCGCGATCTTGGTCTAGCGAGTGTTAGCTCCTTCTTTCAATATGACCTTGGGGGATGATATCACATGACCATGCGATTGTGGGTGTGGCCAAAGGTGGTTTGAGGGAAACCCGCGTTTCACCCCGCAATTCACTACAGAGCTCCATGTATGCATTTGGCGATACCATGGTTTTGATTGTGGTCTGCTCAAGAAACATTAATATCCGAGCATGTTCTAGCCTTGCTATTGAGCATGACCATTAATCTCCAATCCCTTGGCGATGCTACTTGATCAATGAATTATATCTACCTTCCTTTCCTCCTTCCATGCATGATCTCAGATATATGCGATACATTGACACATAGCATCCTTCCAAATCAATGGATACGATTGATTTCACGATCCCGACTTCGAGAGTTTCAACTCTCAAAACCTTCTTTCCTTCGTACGTCAATCTTCCAAAGTTGACAATCCACTGAAACGTGTCCTTCTCAGATTAATGATTGAGATCTCCTTCAGGTCTCTGGACTCCGAAGATTTCAAATCTCAACTTCTCATTTCTTCTGACTGGATATCTTCTGAAATGGAAGATTTGTTGACATCTATCCTCTTTAATCCAACAACTATCCTCCGCTCCAGGACTTCACCCTTCGACATTCTCATATTTTAGTTTCTCCTTTCTCGGATTCCCTCCAAGCGTTTTACCTAGAGATTGCAATCTAGTGAGAAGCAAATCAATGACTCCCAACTGCTTCGACTGTTCGGGCTTTGACGATTTCAAACCTTTTTCCTTCGTGTTTTCCCAGAGTATTTCTACCCGAATGTGTAATCTTCTGACACGTACCCCTCCTGGAAATCAATGACCATGGTATTGTTTTGGTAATCAACATTCGGGAGTTTGAGACTTTTGTCATTTGTTGGTGGTAAAAATCCCAAAGAAAAACTCCCGGAGTGACGTAACATTACACACGTCACCTGTTGACTTGGAACAGGCCGAGTGGTTGTCATGTGTCACTCGCTGACATGGTCTGCCACATGTCCTTTCTGACGTGGTCTGCCACATGTCCTTGTTGGCATGGTTTACCACATTTCCTTGCTAACTTGGTCTGGCACATGTCCTTGAATCAGATGATTGAGGCTTACTTTAGGTCTTTACCCGGAGTCCACAGATTTACACCACGTGTCTTTTGGATCAGATGGCCCATATCCACTTTAGATGATCTGACGCTTGAGATTTACTCCATACGATATGATGGCTGAGATATATTTCGGATGATCGGAAGATCAAGATTTACTTCGGATATCCGACTCTCCAGGCTTCAGGGATTTCAAACATGAAACTGAAACTCTCGAAGTGATTTCTCCAGAGTGTAACCTCCTCACATATTTAGACCCGAAACGAATGTTGTTTGTTGATCAATATCTTAGATCAATGGATTGATGTGTCTGCGATGCAACTTTGCCTTGGATTAAATCCAACGTCTCTCCATATTTTCTTATCCTATCCTTCCATTTATTTCGATCCGACGACTGACGAAAATTCGGGTGATCGAATTCTCAATCATTTTCCCCCGCTTATCCTATCCTTCCATTAATTCAATCTAACGGTTGTTGGTCCTCTGGATCAGTGATCCAAAAACCATTATCACTCTTCCTCCTAAGCTTATGATATCTCTAACTTAGAATATTTTCTAAGTGTTCACGGGCCTTGACCTTTGCTCCTCCCACGAGTTCATCTCTTGGACCTTGTCTGCACTTCTGGAAACTGCTATCTCTTCTGAGATTTCTCGTCTTCTACAATATCGAGGCTTGGTTCGATCTTGCTATTTCCATCAATGACAAGCACATTCTTCCTATAAACATGCCAACATGACAAAACCCTATACATCCAAAAAACTAACCCTAGAATGTGAAACGCCAAAAGTCATGTGGGCCCCTATGGGTCAGTTGGTGTAAATTGGTACCTGAGCTTCCCAAGGTCATAAATTTTGCATACGACCTCTATTTTAGGCATGTGATATCTCGTTGGAAAAGTATTTCAGAGAAATACACATTCCTCCATCAAACTCTAACTCCATTTATAGTTTGATTGTGGCGAGACAAAAAAACAATGTTTAGGGCCCCAAAACGGCCTTGGAAGTACAACAAGATCTGTTGACATGAAAACATACAAAATAAGTCAGTTGGATTAAGTGAGAGGCCACCAGTATCCACCTGGAGGATGTGTGGGGATTCATAAATCCCCAGAAGTGTAGAAACCACAATTACAATGAAGTACAAAAGAATGTGTTGAACAAAAATGGACAAGAGGAGCCAGTTGGGATAGATGGGTGGATACCAATATCCACTTGGATCAATCCTCCCCCCTTAGGAAGAAATGTTTTCCATTGCATTGATTTCCCACATCTAGTGAGGAAATTTCTTGTAGATTTTTCCCCCGGTGAGCCACTTTTCTTGGTATAGGAATTTCCCTACCATGAAAACCCGATAAAGCTGAATCCTTTGCTGGAGAGTTCCCTTGACCCGTGTGTCCACTATCTGATCAGTGGATGCTCATTCCATACATTTAGGGTTGAGATTTGTTGGTGTTAGTTGTTCTGCGATCTCTGAGGTGTCCAATAATGGTGGAAAATATGTCTGAAGGGGGTACACATTGAACATTGGATGTAGGCCAAGGAAGGGTGGCATGTTGATCTCAAAATCATTTCTACCCACAACCTTGGTGATAGTGTAAGGCCCATAGATAAGTGGGAGAATCTTCCAATGGGGCCACATGAGATGCTCCTTCTACAAATGTAACCATACTTTGTTGCCAACCTGAAACTAGTGTGGTACCCTGTGTTGATTATGGCATTGCTTGTACTTAGCATTATATTTCTACAAAATATCCTAGACTTGTTGGCAGATGTGTTGAATCTACTCAATGAATCTGGTGGCTTTGTCAATCACATACTGATCATGTGAAGATTCTATGTCTGTGGTGTTAAGAGGAAGTTCAACATCAATGGGTCCCCAGGGTTGGAATCGCAGACCCACCTGAAATGGGCTATGGTCAGTGGATCTATGGAGAGACCTATTGTAACTGTGTTGAACATAGGGGAGACTCTCATCCCATGTACATGGATTCTTATAATTCATGTGTTGTGAATTCTTAGGGAATTCTTGGTATGGCTTCTATGATGTGGTTCAGTTTGGTTGATTTGGTTGATGGAGTGAGAAACACTCTTGTGATTCAGTAGTGACATGATCGATATGGTATACTAGTTGTTCATACATGATTGAGATATCATTCATATTGATTTGTTGTGGAGCATAAGAAAGCTATTGGAGAGATTGGATGTGTTGTGACTGGCTGTGGGTCAGTTTGGACAGTGGAAGACAGATAAAGAACTATTGAAGATTCAAATAAATGAAAACGAAGATTCACGAATTGAGAGTTTTATCTATTAATCTCGCTCCAACTGTTATGGCTTCACTACAACTTCAAATTCGACCAATTTCAGGTTTGAATTTTCTAGAATAGATATTAAATCAGGAATATCTCACCACATGGATGAATTTCTCAATTTTTGTACCATATTGTAGTTGGACGCTCTGCAACTCGAAATTTGGCCACTTCAAAATAAATTCTCTGTAAAATTTCACTTCAACTCAACTTGTTCGGCCCATCCAGGCCCAGTGTTGAAAAATGTAGCTTTGATGCGAATTTGTAGCATCCTCGACCATCCATGCCGGACCATGCTATGCCAAAGAAATCTTTCTTCTCTCTCTGTAGAACATACTATAGCATACCCAACATCTAACTGACCTATGCCACATAAATTTTTCTAACTGCATGCAAGTAAAACATATGCACACAAAACACTTGCGGAAGCTTTACATGTAAAATGTAAACAGACAAATACATTTCGCAAATGCATGGATTCACACTGAAATAACCGTAAACATAGACATGCAGCATATACCAGAAATACCCATAAACATACAGACAATTATAATCATGCATAGGAGAAACCCATAAAAATAAGAAAGTAAATAACAATGTAACATGTAAATTTATCACACAATTGACACTTATATTTGTAAGAATATCACCAACTACGTGCAGACCGTCCACAAACCTCCCAACCTTAGACCACACTGTTCATCACTCTCAACAATGAGTCACCCCCGAGCTGGGACTAAACTCCACCCGGGTAAAGGGATTCCTAACCAGGCTAAAGGCTCATAGACTACAGGGAAGACTCTATCTCAGGTGCTCACTCAACTGAAAACCTAAAGTACCTCATTCCTCGCATGCCTGTCCTACCCCAGGTAGTGTGCCCCTTCTCTTCTCAATAGTCCCTCAACTGCCCCACTTCCCTTCTAGGACTTTAGCAACAAGACAAACAGGAAGTCTCAGAGCCCTGTAGTTGTAGTTTATCACCTTCATCAATTCCCCAACAATTCTCTCATCCAGAGAGAAATTTCTCATAGGACTGACAACCCGCCTCTTCAGTATCCCATGGGCTTGACAACCCGCTTATTCAATCTAGCTCCCAATATAATAGCTACACCAATAGATATGGCTATGGATACAGTTTTGGTACAATGACATGAATGTCTCCAAGATAACTGACTGTGTGATTGCAATAATGGTCATGGAGTTATGGCTAAATGATGGTTGAATGATGAAAGAGTATAATGGAAAGATGATAGGAAATGAACTAAGTCCCAACAATATGTATGCATGTCCCCAACTTGACACTTGTCATGTTGGGAGCTACTTTGGCCCACTTGCCCCCAACTTTAGAACTTAGGATAAAATAATNCCATACTTTATTTTTAAGAAATATTAATATAATATTCCTTTTTGGCTTAAGCTCCCTAGCTTAGCACCTTTCCTTAACTTATCCCCTCCCCTTCCCTAACTAGTGGAGTTTAGTCCCCCATCTCTTTTATCATGGTCGGTCTGTGCGCAACGATGTATTTATATTAATTATGAGACATGTACAAAAACAAGCGCATTGGCCTTTAACATCTAGGCTCTTTGGCCTAGTCAAAACATAAGCATCCTAGCTTATAATAACTGTCTTACCAGCCTATAAAACATAGCATATATACAAAGGCTCGCTAGCCTCACAATCACGTGCACTCCATTTGTTTTGTGTGGTATCCAGGAATGTGCACACTTCCTCATTTTACTGTGCAGTACATGCATGAACTATACCATGAAATGTGCATACAAAATGATATCAAAACAACTCACCAGCTTAAGTACATTTGCATTTACATTTACAGTTGGGTTCAGCCTTAGGAATATTACACAAGGATATTCTCAAATATTTATCTCAGGTCAATATATCATCAAGTAAGGATAAGAGATGAAGACATCAGCAAGACCTCCTTCAGAACAAGGTATGGTCATTACGAATTCACAGTGGTGCCATTTGGATTATCAAATGCACTAACTATTTTCATGTGTTTGATGAATGGTGTTTTCCGGGAATACTTAGACAAGGTTTTCATTGTCTTTTAGGATGACATCTTTGTGTATTCCAAGTTAGAAGAAGAACATGAGTATCATTTGAGAATGGTGTTACAAGTGCTAAGAGAGCACCAGTTGTATGCCAAAATGAGAAAGTTCTCATTTTATCAAAACATAATTCACTATTTGGGGCATATCATATCCGAAGAAGGAATAGCAGTGGACCCTGAAAATATTGAGGCCATTAAAGGGTGAAAAACACCTAGGAATGTGATAGAAGTCAGATCCTTCATAGGTCTAGCTGGATACTATAGAAGACTCATAATAGGATTTTTGAGAATTTCTCACCCAATCACTTACTTGCAAAGGAAGGGGGTAAGTTTCAATGGAAAATAGAGTGTGAAAAAGAGCTTCCAAAAATTGAAGAAACTATTAACCAGTGCTCCAATTCTAAGGATTTTTTATCTGAATGAAGATTATGTTGTTTTCACCGATGCATGCAAAGAAGGACTTGGGGGAGTCCTCAGTATAAATGGGTTTGTGATATGTTTTGAGTCCAGAAAATTGAAAGAGCATGAAAGGCTCTATGCCACTCATGATTTGGAGTTGGCATCCATAGTGCACACCTTGAAAAAGTGGATGCACTACCTCATGGGAAAGAGTTTTGAGCTAAGGACAAACCATAATGGTCTGAAATACTTGTTTGATCAGCCAACTTTGAATGGCAGGCAAAGTAGATGGTTGGAATTCCTCTATGAATATGACTTTGATATTAAGCACATCAAAGGAAAAGAGAAAAATGTGGTTGATGCACTTAGCAGGAGAGGGCATGTACTACATGCTACAACCATTAGCATGTATCAAATGGATCTTAAAGGTATAATTTCTAAGGCTGCAAAAGTTGATTTGGAGTACAAGGAATTGGTAACAAAATTACATCAAGGTAATATGCAACAGAAAGTTGAATATTATGGGAATTGATGGAATTCTCTTGTACAAGAACACAACTTATGTACCCAATTATCATGAATTGCAGAGTACGATTTTAAAATAGATGCATAATGTACCTTATGCGGGGCATAAAGGATATCAAAAAATGGTTTCACCAGTCAAGCGTCGATATTGTTGGCTAGGAATGAAGAGAGATATTATTGAATACATTCCTAAATCCTTGGAGTGTCAAAGGTTCAAGGCTTAGCATAGACACCCAACTGGGTTGTTGCATCCATTTCCCATTCATGAGTGGAAGTGGAAAGTGGTGACAATGGATTTCATCACCAAATTTACCAGAACAAGCAAGTAGCATGATGCTATCATGGTGGTGGTGGACAAGATTACCAAATATTCCCATTTCATTACTATGAAGGTTACTCACAAGGCAACCAATGTTGTTGATATCTATATGAGGAAAGTAGCACGCTTGCATGGAATACCCAAGATAATTGTTTCTGATAGAGACCCAAATTTTACCTCAAAGTTCTGGAAAGGATTAATCAAAGGGTTTAGAACAAATCTGAACTTCAACACAACTTATCATCCTGAGTTTGATGGGGAAATATAAAGGGTGAACCAAGTGATAGAGGATATGATAAGGATGTATGTGGTGGAAAAACCATCTAAATGGGAATATTATCTACAATTGGTATAATTTTCCTACAACAATGGGTACCAAGCATCTCTAAAGATGAGCCCATTTGAGACACTTTATGGAAGAAAGTGAAACACACTAGTAAGCTAGGAAACCTAGTTGATAGGGCAGTGATTGGGCCAGAGTTAATCAGAGAAATGGAAGAAAAAATGTTGAATATTAAACAAAATTTAAAGTTGCCCGGGATAGGCAGAAAAGTTATCCTGACAAGAAAATAAATCACAGAGAATTTAAAGTGGGTGATCATGTTTTCTTGAAGGTGAAGGCCAACATAAGTTCCCTGAAGTTGGGAAACTGTTCCAAGTTGGTAGCCAGATATTGTGGGCCATTTGAAATCCTAGAGATGATTGGACTAGTAGATTACATGCTTTCATTACCTGCATTTATGTCTATACATAATGTATTCCATGTATCATTGCTTAAGAAATATACTCTTGATGCTAATCATGTTATTGATTGGAATGTGATTCAGGTGGAGCAAGAAAGTTCTTTTCAAGTGCATCTGGTACGCATTCTGGACCAAAAAAATAAACATCTCTAGAATCAAGCCATAGGGCTTGTAAAGGTCCAATGGACCCGGTATGGTCCCCAGGACACAACTTGGGAGCATGAAGATGCTATGCGGGAAAAATACCCGCATCTTTTTGAAGATTTTGAAAATATTGTTGATGTTATATAAATGAGTTGCATTGGGGACAATGCAAAAATAAGGGGAGGGAATTGTAATACCCTAAGGACGAGGCCCCCTTGAAATGAAATGATGTTTAAGGTTGTTTATAGGCTGGTGAGCCAAGTATTTATAAGCTAGGAGGATTATGTGTTATTAGGCCAGAGAGCCTAGATACTAAGGGCATTGAGCCTGATTTTTTATATGCAATTATGCATATCATTAATAAAAATTGCATCGCTTCGTGTAGACCGACCATGAAGAAAGAGTTATGGGGGAATAAGCTCCACTAGGAAGGGAAAGGGAAGGGGGCTGAGAGGCTAGGAAAAGGGGCTAAGCTTGAGGGCTTAACCCAAGGGAATATTATAATGTATTTCCTAAATTATTAAAGTTTGGGAAATAAACCATGTTATCCTAAGTTCGTTTGGGGAAGAGGAACAAAATCCAAGTGGAGAGGAATGAGCTCCTGGAGAGACAAGTGTCATTTAGGATGCATGCAAATTTATGTGGGAAATTCCATCGTTGTGGGGGTTCACAGACCATTCTTGCCATCTTTCCTCATGAGTTTGATCTCACCATTCTAACGATTCTGGCCATCGTTCACACCCATTCACTCACGCACTGAGTAGGATGAAGTCAACCTTTTCCGCCATTGTTGAACCCTCTTCCATATTGAACCTCTATAATTTATTGAGTTGTCCATTATCTTACCCTATTTTTCTACTGTTGTTACCTGGTTGACTTAAGAGATGAACATGAGAAGTAGGTTGTCAAGACTTTGGTTTGAAGAGGCAGGTTTTCAGGCCCTTGGGTTTAAGAAGCAAGTTGTCAGGCCTTGGAGAAACTCTCTCTAGGTGAGAGAGGTTGTTGGGGAAGTGATTTCTCTTGGAGGGAGTTCATCAACAACTACAGAACTCTGTGAATTCCTAATCTGACATGACTATTCAAATCATGAGAATTATTGGTCAGTTGCAACTAATACTCATGGATATGGGTCATAGATTAATGACTTACACTATGTAGTTAATCCCAAAAATGATATCTAATATGTTGCACTGCGGAAGCCCCTATATGCTTAAATAATAAGAGTGAAGGGAGCTCTAACTGGATAGTTCATAAGGCACAATACTTGCTAAGGTTTTGAAAATGGGGTAGCAAGCTAAGTGGGCTTGATTATGGGTAAAAATCCATAGTTAAGTACATTTGAGCCAGAGGCGTATTGGGATGGGTGACCACCTGGGAAGTCCTTATTACCGAGTGCAAGCCCCAGAAGTGATGATTGATGCTATGTGATTCATTTCGCTGGTTTCAATCCCATTTCTTCACCCCTGTGAGCATCACATGATGCAATGAGTGCTAAGTGGACTATTCAAATCATGAGAATTATTGGTCAGTTGTGACTAATACTCATGGATATGGGTCATAGATTAATGACTTACACTACGCAGTTAATCCCGAAAATGATATCTAATATGTTACACTGCAGAAGCCCCTATATGCTTAAACAATGGATTTCATCTAGGATGGATTACCTGATCCGATAAGAGAAATGGTTGGAAAGTGTTCATCACCTAGATAACTTTGGATAATCTACATGATATATATTTTTCTCCCATCACATAGTCATATTTTTCTAAACAGTTAGAAAGATGCTCATCATGTCAGACAGATTCAGAAGAAGAAGAGTGAGAAGTGACATAATCCAATAAAGGCGAGTTCTTTTTCTTTAATTATGAAGAGCGTGAACATCTTAAAATTGAATGCCCATATTTGAATATTAGTGATGAGACAGAAAATCAAAATAAATTAGAAGACAATCATGAATCAAAATTGATCAGTGCTTTAGATGAACTAAAGAAAGAAAGAGAAGAAAGTATGTCACTCAAGAAATAATTGATGAAGCAAAAGGAAATTATTCAAATTTATGAAGAAGCCCAGCAGGTTATCAAGAGATTAAGATCTCAACTAGAAGAAGCCAAAAGGGTTCAAGAAAATCTAGAAGATAAAAAACAGTGTTTGGAAGCCAAAATAGCGGAACATAAGGAAGAAGCAGATAAGAGAGAGAATATACTAACAAATCATCTAAAATAAAGAACTAACGATTTAAATCAGCTTGAAGCAGAGTTCAGTAAACAAGAAAGAAAACCTTAAGATGAAATAATCACACGAAATATTCAACTTGAAGAAGAAAAGTGAACAAAAGATGTCATGAGGAATCAGATGATGAAGAAGGAAGAAGAGGTAGAGAATCTTGAAGAAGAAGTTGTTATGTTAAGGGTATAAGTAGTCAAGATCAGTAAAAACATTGAAGAAACATCCACATCATTAGTAAAGATGGTTGAGGAGAAATGTCATAAGTCATCTGAAGGGAAAAGTGAAGATAATCCTAAGAGTTATGCATAGATCATCAAAGGTTCTATAGAGAAGGAAGAATGCAAGCCCTTAAATAAGAATATTCAAAAAGTATAGAAGACTCAAGAAGAAGAGTTCAGAAGAGATGGACATCAAAGAAGACCTTCTACATTCAAAAAACCAAGAAGCTTCAATCATGATGAAGGAGTCAATAGAAGGGAAGATCATGATCAACCAAAGAATGATTTTAGAAGGACTACAACATAAAGAAGATCATTCACTCCCAAGTATGTAAATTTATTTTATGGTCATTTTTTTATTGTACTAACTTTGGACATAAGGTTGCAAATTGCAGGGTTTATGGAAGAAATAATCAAGCAATAAATGTTTATGTGGCTCCACATAACATTCAATGTTACAAATTCCATAACTATGGACACATAGCTCGTGATTGTAGAATAATGATCTATACTTACATGAAAGAGAAAATTGATATCGGATATAAGAAAGTATGGATAAGAAAACATGAAGAACAAGTGAATGAAGACCAAGTCCCAAAGATTGAAAGATTGGAAATAACACAAGACGAAGACAAATCTACAAAGAAAAAGGAAGATGTCAGACATAGAAAGGTTTGGAAAATAAATGAAATATTAGAAGGATAGATAAATAAAGAACAAGTTCAAGAAATTGTACTTTCATGAATTATAGAGAAAGATCAATCCACATGCAAAAAGGGAAAATTCATAGTTCAAAGAGATAATGACTCTACAAATGAAGAGGAAGACGACCTCGCATCAGAGAAGATATTATTTTGAGCCATCTGTCTTGGTGAATCCCAGGTAATATGAATATTAGGCAGGGGGAGTATATAAATTAGTTGAGATAGATCAAAGAACCATCTTTCAAGTAGCTTACAGAGTTCGAGTAGAAAGACTCGTAGAAATTAGTTAGCAGAAGTACAGTATGAAATGTAACGTCCCCGACTGGCCGTCATCCGACTAGTCGGGCAAACGCTATTGTGTGGAAAATCATTCTCATACTTAATTAATAACATGCATTTAAATCAAATTAAACACATTTAACTCAGAGTAAGCACAAGATTACTGCTAACATAAATAATCCCTGGCATTAACAATAATTCATATGCACAACAGAATACATGATACATATAAGCATCACAAACATGCAAAACATAATATTAAGCATAAGCTGATACTTATCTTTGAAAATGTGGTAATTCCACCAACCACATGCAGGCCTTCCATGAACCTCCCAGCCTTAGACCACACTGCTCATCACTCTCAGCAGTGGCTCACCCCCGAGCTGGGACTAAGCTCCACCCAAGGAAAGGAATCCTAGTCTAGGCTGAGGTTACAGGGAAAATTGCATAGAATAATTGGAAGGATTCTTCCCAGGATGCCTTCTTACACCCACTACTCACGGACTCTCATTCCCCACATGCCTGTTCCACCTGGGAGTATACACCTTCACAAGCACAGTCCATCAGTGCTTCACCTCCCTCTCTAGGTCTCAGCAACAAGCTAGATCAAGAAGTCTTAGAGCTCTGTAGCTGGTGTTGGACTCCCTCTAAAAGAATACCACTTCCCAGTAGACTCCTTCACCTGGAAAGAGTGTTACACATGGGCCAGATAACCTGTTTCCTTCAACTCGATTTCCAACATAGTAGAGCAACCACAAGGCTCCACATGAACATACAATGGTTCGCAAGCCACATGCAGTCAAGCACTGTATGACCACAACAGTCCACTGGAAACATAGACACGAGCTTCACAAAACTAGTGACAGACAGATGCTACAACATAACAAGGCTCAGCAATTACGGGACATTCAATTTTTCCCCAACCAACAATACAGGACAGACTCATGGCTCAGGTTTTGGGAATGCATGAGGGCGTACTGAGATCCCACACAGAGACTTAATGGTTTAGGTAAGGATTCCCTAGAAAAAACATCGAAACAAAGGTCAATCCTGGACACCTGCGAGTTCAGATGGAGGATGAAGAATGGGAGGTCGAACACAGACTTGACGGTTTTGACAGAGGGTGTACTGGCTCCTCTAGAAATCAACATAGGCCTTTTTGGTTTTAGATTTGTGTGAGGGTATCCTTGTAGAGGTCATATGAGATTCCTAGTTTAGACAGTTGACGGTCGAATGGAGGAGGAACCCCCATCATGGCTCAACTCAACAGTTTTAACTACATGCGCTTGGGTTGACACTTGTCACCCATGAAGCTCATTCCTTCCCATTTGGAAGTCACTCATCCTTCCAAAGAACTTGGG
>JASDQU010339669.1:0-12471 GCA_032191745.1 Picea mariana
GATGATGAATCTACCAATGAAGATGACGACGAATCTGATGGTTGTGGAGATTGATTATCTTCCTGATTCAGAGGTCTTTGTTTTCAATCGTGTTTATACCCCATGAAGAATTTACACCCCAGAAGAATGTACACTCTTCCACGCTAGGGAGTGCAGAGGGGGGTCACCACCTCTGTGGGGTCCGGGGGCAAGCAGGCCCTCGAGAGGGGTTCAGGGGTGAATCCCCCGAAGGGAAAATTGCCTTGTAAATGTATATTGTAATTTCATTGTAAATATGGACCATTCATTATAAGGTCATAGATATGATGGTAGAAGTTATGTTAGGGTTTTTTTCCCTAGAAGGAAACCCTCTTTTATGAGGGAAATGTATTGCGACTATGCATCATCATGAATATTGTATTCTGAGTGAGGAGACTGTGAGAGAAAGAAGAGGAAGTTACAGCGGGTGTGTTGTAGGTTGTATCCCTTCATTTGCTAGATAATAATAATGGAAGGACCTTGAAATTTCTCTGGTGGATGTAGCCCACACTGGGTGAACCACGCATATATGTGTCTCTATTGTATTGTGTATCTTTTGTGTTTTATTTCCGCATTTGTTTTATTTTATTTCTCTGTGATCCTATTTTTTTAACAACTGGTATCAGAGCAAAAGATAACTCACAGGGAAAGAGGGTTCCTAGTTTGAGTGGGAGCAATGGCGGAAGATGGAAAGTTTAGGGTCGATAAATTTAATGGCCAAAAATACCAGTTATGGAAGATGCATATGGATGATTATTTATATCAGAAGGATCTATTCCTACCATTGGGTGGAATAGCAAAGAAGCCGACGACCATGAAGGACAAATAATGGGAGGTTCTTGACAGAAATACACTAGGAATGATACGGCTAAACTTGGAAACATCGTTGTCTTTCAATATTTCAAAAGAAAAGACAACGAAGGATCTAATGGATGCATTGGATAAACTATATGAAAAACCCTCGGCGTCCAATAAGGTNGAGGTTAAAGATATTCTAATCTTGTGATCATTGCCAGAAATATGGAATGGCTTGGTCATGGATGTAAGTAACTCTGTCTTTGGTTCAAACACTTTAAAATTTGATGATGTTATTGTTGTTATCCTAAGCGAGGAAATGCAACGAAAAAACAAAGGTGAGACATCAGGTAATGCATTAAACATGGAGAACAGGGGAAAACAAAAGGAAAGAGGAAAGGGACCAGGGAACTGTGGGAATTCTAGGAAGGGCAGAATCAAATCCATATTTGGAAAGATAGAGTGCTAGAATTGTGGGAAGAAAGGACATCTGAAGAAAGACTACAGAGCTCCAAAGAAACAAAGAGATGGACAACATGAGAAAAATGAGGAAGAAAATGTAACAGATGATGTGTTATGTTGGCCCTTGACCAAGTTTTGAGGAAACATTGGTCGTGTTTGACCATTTTTTGGGACTTCGACAGGCTGGTCGAAGATGGAGCACCCAGGAGGAGCTGAGATCACAGGATCTCACCTATTTTGCATACTTTTTGGGATTTTTGGGTTTATGTAATGGGTATGGGATGTCGGACCATGGGTTTAACCATGTTTAGGCCTTTTTTGTAATGTATAAATAAGTATATAGGACTTAGAGCGAAGTTTGTCTAAGTTGGCTTTGTGCAAGAATATGTAAAAGGTGTTAGCTAAGTGATGTATTGAGTTGTTCTGGCTCAATGAAAGTAATTGTAAGAGGCTTTGTGCACAAACTGTGTATGAATTTGTGTTAATAAGGAGTTGGCTCTGTGCCTTGGCCTGATTTGGGAAGGAGGATCTGGTGGGTTGTGCGCAGATCTCCTATCCTCTACGGAGTTGCGCCTTGTGGATTTGTGCGCAGGAGCCGAAGAATGTAGGAAGATTGAAGATTAATAAACAAGAGAAGAAGAAGTTGGTGAACTTGGCCCCACACTGGGGTGAACCATGTATATCCTGTGTTTTGATGTGCTTTGTGCAATATTGTTCATGTTGTTTAGGTGTTTATCTACTTAGTGCATTGATCTTGATGTATGATAGATAGATCTATGGATGCTTAGTGGTTTATGATATTTGATTATTAGATCTGAGTAAGTGCTATGTGCTAGGTGATCAAAAGTACTTGATCTTGGTTGCTACTACACTGATCTGTAATTAGGGTTTAATCTACGATGTGAATGGGACTTATGAAATAATGCATATTGATTGGCTAAGTGCTCTGTTAAGTGTTGTAATCACAAATCTATGTCCTAGCTATGTTGTAGACACTTGAGTCCTGTAACCCCCCTGCCTCTACCTCGGGTGAGACTTCATCTACTTCGCAGGTGTTGTCGAAAGGGCCAGTAGTTAGAATTTTGTTGGTGCGCTGCTGAAGCGTTGAACCCCGGGTCTGCCCCTGTACCAACAAATGGTTCCGTTGTCAGGACTTGAAACTGTGATTGATGGAAACTAAAGAAAAGACAAAGATTTGTGCGTAAATCTGTTGCTATAGTGCGCAATATTCTACTTGACTTGTGAATCCCTATGCTAAGAAAGAAACCAGATCTAAAGAAAAGAGGTAAGATCTTAAATCTTTGTGCTCTGATAAAGGTAAGATAAGTGGAAATGTTTTTCCTTTGAAAGTATGAATCTAGGTATGTTTGATAGATTTTGTCCTAGTCTGAAAACTAGGGCATAGTTATAAGAAAGAGTTGATCTGAATAGATTTGATAGAGATAGTGAAAGATATGTTATTCCTATGCATCGAAAGAATTTTTGGACTAACAAGTGGATGCAGGAATCTAGATTTTTTTTTTCCAGATTACAGGTCCATCACTGTGATCCCAGTGTGCAGTACAAGAAAGGTTGGGGATCGTTTAAAAGAAAGAGAGGATTGACATTGTGTTATAATTGCAGAAAATCGGGACATCTTGCTAAGGAATGCCTTGGTATAGGTCCCGTTTGTCTTTGTTGTAAAGCTATTGTCCATGAAGTTGAGGATTTCCCTAGAATGATTGCCAAAGTTGAAAACATGAACATGAGACAATAAAACCATGAAGAAGCCCAAGGGACTACATATATGTTAGAGAACCAGAAAGAATCAAAGACTATGTTAGTACAACTGAAAGAAACACTGAATGATCACATAGACATTAGTTTACCAGAGATCTTAAAAGAGAAACAACTCATAGAAACAAGGATAGGAGACTTCGACATAGACTATGTCTTGGATGAGGAAACAAAGGTGAATATCATGCCAGAAAGAACTTGAGAAATTTTGGGAAAGCCTGCTATGATACCTTCATTGGGAAGGATAGGTATGTTTAAAGGAAAGATGATAACAATATGTGGAAGAGTTACTAATGTACCTATGATTGCTCATGAAACATCGACCGAAGAATAATTTGAAGTCATTAAATTTGTTGAGAACAACTCCCCTTTCTGCCTTTTAGTAGGAAAGACTTGGATTGAGAAGGACCATATCAGAAGGAAAGCAAAGGAGGAAGCTATAGAACAAAAAAAGCAATAATTAAAGGACTTCATAGCTAGAAATATAGAGTGACTAATAGAATAAAAATAGGATAAGTTGAAGCAACAGAGGGCCAGAGAATTAACTGTTGAAGTTGAAAGAACACAAGAAGTCTTAAAGAACTTGTCCATGCAGGAAAGAAGTGCATCCACCCTGGAGATAGTAAGAGAAGAGGTATTACATTTGAACCCTTTGAAAGAACCCCAGAAGTGTGAAGTTACTACGCTAAGAGAAGATAAGAATAAGAATGGAAAGAGGAATCCAAAAACTCAAATCAGAGGAAAGAAGGAAAGAAAGCTCAGTAAGAAGAAAGAAAAGTTAGAAAAACTGCAGGAAGTTCTAGAGAAGACTTCGCAGAAGGTAGGCTTGCAGAACTTGAACCTCGTTGGAATAAAAGAAAAATGTAGAATGGGACTTCACCATGGCGAAGCTATATGACCGTTGGAGGCGTCCTGACTGTTAGAATGATGCTCTAGAATGACTAGAAATGAAATTATTGACAAAAAGACTGTCATTTGACTGTTGGGACCGCACCATAATGGCCTGATTCGTATTGATTGATGCATTCCTGCCCGTTGGAGGAATATGTTACGGCGTTTCTCATTTAACTCGTCGGATGTTGTGCTAGGACCACTTTTTGCAAACTGAGATATCTGAGCTAACAAAGAATTTATTTCATACCGCGCTGTGCTATCTAGACCTCGTCATCCATTTTATTAGCTTGTCTGTCTGTTTGCCTACCCGATCTCCTTGATTAAAAGTGTGAATGTTGGGCGAGCATAGCGCGCTAGAGAATTCTTTGGAGGAGATTTTGATAGACCTCATGGCTAAGAAATTAATGTCTGTAGGAATATTAACATCATCGATTGGTGGATTGCAAGCATCCCCATCGACTAGACGACATTCTGGCCGCGCTGCTGAGAAATGAAGAAAACACCACAATGATTTGGCTAACATGAAGAAGATCCTGTCAATCTTTCCAGACTACATCCCACCTTTGATTGGCGTGGTTAACTGCGACAATGTCTCGCATGATTTCTAATACATGTTGATCATTGTGTACCTCCCGAAGGGGATACGCCCAGTTGGACCCCTGTTGGGACTGATTCCAGCTCTCAAGATCAATGACTTCAACCTTAGAGACCGAAAGAACTATGTGATTCTCACGTCACATAGGTATTTGATGAAGACGACTGGGAAGAAGCCCAAGATAGTTCCCCAGACATGGATTAAGGAGCTCGCGCGATAAACGATCTTGAACGTGATGAAGATCCCCCACTTTGGCTAACATTGGGAGGTTAATGCTTGCGTTAAGATCCTCCTAACATGATATCATGGAGGTTATCTTTGGTTAGATAGGCACATCACTATGGATCTGGTTCTTATCCACTTGATCACAGGACTAAGCATGTAGGGACCAGACCCTCACCAGTTATACCCAAGGAATATGTCATATCTCTCCTTGGACCAACGTATAAAAGAATACTATGGAGATGTAGAGAAGGGGAAGAGAGGCTACAAGGTAGCCTCCATCCAAGATGGCACAGTGCGTCGTACTTTCCAACTGATCACTGGCAAGCTCGTCAAAAAGAACTAGCCAACACAAGTCATAGGGTTCATAGTGGACCTCACAGGGAAGTGTGTAGAAGGCATGCAGATGAACTAGGTGAGCTACCTCGTCAACGAGATGGAAAAGGACTTTCACGAAGTGCAATATCAAGGGTATTAGTTTCACTTTAGTTGGCTATTGGTACTGATCGCATTTGTTTCTTGGAAAATGTTAGAAGGAGAAACCTTCCTAGAAGTCAAGCCATCGGAGCCATTGGTCACAAGGTTCTCCACCTTGTGGTACACAAATGATATGGCGAAGTAGTGGAAGTTGAATGTTGTCTTCCATATTTACTACCTACAGCTGAAGCATGCCATCGAATCATTTCTCTAAATGACACCAAATACACTCCATCAGTATAGAACGTTCGTGAAGTTCCATGCAGACCAACACTTCATATACATCACCACGTGAAGGGATGAAAGTAAGGAGGAGTTGCAGTCTTACTATAAGCCGACCGAGGAAGACATGGAAGAGATTACTAAGGAATGGTCATCAGAATTCCTTGTACCAGTGGAAGATGTCGAACTCTCCAAACCCAACATCATTGGAAGTCCTTTGGTCTCCCGAACTAAGTATGATGGATAGAGAAACGCAAAGAAAAATAAGAAAAAGGAGGAAGTGCAGGACATAGAAAGTGATGAGAAGGACAACGCATCGGAGGAAATTGCACCCGACTCACCTACAGGAGGAGGAGGATATGAATTAAACCAAGAGGAAGGAGGGGAAGAAGGATACAAGAAAGAAAAAGGCGAATTTACATCGCCAAAGGATCTCCTTACAGAGGTTGAGATATCAAAGAAAAGGAAGGTTTCTGCACAGAAACCCTCAACACAAAAGAAGACCCAAGCCAATAAGCCTCAGTTGCAAAATGTGCTCATAGTGGACGATATCGATCTCATCATCACAGCTATATAAGATTCTTCAAAGGATATCCTGCAAAGACATGAATCGAAGCAAGAAAAACTATATGAAATAATAGAGAAGGAGCTCAAAGACATCCAACAAGATATCCATTCGAGTCGCGCAGTGCCTACTGCACCATCTTCAGCAGAAAGTGTAGAATTGGGGGATGAGCCCACCCAATTACAAAGGCTAGTAGATGCAACTGAATCTCGACTTCGTTGAGTCCAAGAAGAAAAGGAGCAGGCCACAGAGACCTTAAAACAAGAAAAGGAGGAGGTCCTAGAGAAACTTCGAGTTGCACAGAAAGAGAAAAATGAAATTCAGGCGAAGTTCGAGTAGAACAATTCAAAGATACATGAAGAAAACGACCAACTGCTCGAAGAGTAGATTGCGATCAAGGAGGCAGTGACTAACACACTTCACTCTGTGTCATGCTTGGCACAAGAGGAAGAAGAGTCAGCCGAGATACAAGTGGGGAAGCTTGATGAGGCCATTCAGCAGCTTCAAGAAAGAGTAATGGAGCTAGAAATCCAAGAAGTGTCGAGCACTCCACAATAAGTGCACGATCATAGGGAATAAGCTACCAGGAACATAGTAGAAAGAATTAGGGCACTCACCTCAGAGTGTAAGAAACTAAGTGATCGAAGTGCACAGACCTACGAGCGCCTTGCAAAAGATCCAGAGCTGAGGAAACTGGAGGCACAACTCTAGGAGGCGAAGCAACAAGCGTCCACTGTATAAGAACATATGAATCTTCTTATTGTCGTTGAGAAGATGAAGAGGTCGCAGGAGCAGCGTGCAGTCCAACAACAGGGTACTACCATCTAGAGCAAGGTTATGGAAGTGACACAGAGACTCCAGTCGGTGCAGGACGAAGACTACACAATTTTTGAATATGTTAAAGGGCAAGGCTCATAGCTAGACCAAATGGTTGTGACAGTGGAACAACGACTAGAAGGGCCTGTCACCGTGCAAGTCATTCAGGATTTCTCCAAGTAGGAGGATCTAGAAAAGAAGCAAGTCGAGGCAGCTTGAGCTAAGATCGAGGCCTTTGAAGTAGCCCTGCCCAGATCTGAGTGACTCGGGACGAGTCATATATGAGTGTTGGGGTCCTGTTGGCCCTTGACCAAGTTTTGAGGAAACATTGGTTGTGTTTGACCATTTTGGGGGACTTCGACAGGCTGGTCGAAGATGGAGCGCCCAAGCGAAGCTAAGATCGTGGGATCTCACCTATTTTGCGAGCTTTTTGGGATTTTAGGGTTTATGTAACGGGTATGGGATGTCAGACCATGGGTTTACCCATGTTTAGGCCTTTTTCTAATGTATAAATAAGTAGATAGGACTTAGAGTGAAGTCTGTCTAAGTTGGATTTGTGCAAGAATATGTAAAAGGTGCTAGCTAAGTGTTGTATTGAGTTGTTCTGGCTCAGTACAAGTAATTGTAAGAGGATTTGTGCATAGACTGTGTACAACTTTGTGCTGATAAGGAGTTGTCTCTATGCCTTGACCTGATTTGGGAAGGAGGATCTAGCGGGCTGCGCGCAGATCTCCTGTCCTCTGAATAGTTGCGCCTTGTGGCTTTGTGCGCAGGAGACAAAAAATGTAGCAAGATTGAAGATTAATAAAGAAGACAAGAAGAATTTGGTGGATGTCGCCCCACACTTGGGTGAACCACGTATATCCTGTGTTCTGATGTGCTTTGTGCAATATTTTTCATGTTGTTTAGGTGTTTATCTGCTTAGTTCATTGATCTTGGTTGTTACTGCGCTGATATGTAATTAGGGTTTAATCCGTGATGTGAATGGGACTTATGAACTAATGAATATTAATTGGATAAGTGCTCTATTAAGTGTTGTAAACACAGATATGTATCCCATCTAGGTTTTAGACACCTGAGTCCTGCAACCCCCCTGCCTCTACCTCGGGTGAGACTTCATCTACTTTGCAGGTGTTGCCGAAAGGGTCGATAGTTAGGGTTTTGTTGGTGCGCTGCTGAAGCATTGAAACCTGGGTCTGCCCCTGTACCAACATGTTACAAGATGATTTGATTCTTTCTGTAGATAATATTTCTGAGTCTTGGGTAGTAGATTTAGGGGCTTCATTTCATGCCACACCCTATAGGAAACAGTTTCTATATTATGTTCAAGGTTACTTTGGACAGGTTCATTTGGGTGATGATGCGCCGTGCAAATTTGTTGGAATGGGAAAGGTAAAAATAAAGCAAAGAAACAGAAACCAATGGTTTTTGAAAGAGGTAAGACATGTTCCAGATGTATGGAAAAATATAATTTCAATAGGGAAGTTGGAAAGTGAAGGTTGTATATACATATTTACATATAAGGTGTGGAAGGTCACCAAAGGATCATTGGTGATAGAAAAAGGAGAGAAGATAGGTACATTGTATTTATGCACTGGTAATACTGACTCTTCTAACTCTTTAGCTTCTACAGGAGTGGATACAACACTATGGAATCATAGGCTTGGACACATGAGTGAGAAGGGGATGCAGATACTTCACAAAAGAAATTTGTTGCCAAACCTTAAACAAATTGATTTGGATTTCTGTGAGCATTGTGTTTATGGAAAACATAAGAGGGTCAGATTTCTTAGAGTCAGAAAAGAAAAGAAGAGTGAAATGTTAGATCTTGTCCATACATATGTATGGGGACTAGCTCAGGTATCATCTATTGGTGGATCTCGTTATTATGTTACTTTTATTGATGACACAACTAGAAAAACTTGGGTTTATTGCATTCGACAAAAAATTGATGTTTTTGATACTTTTAAAAAATGGAAAGGTTTGGTTGAGAATGAGACAGGAAAAAGGTTGAAGTGTCTCAGATTAGAAAATGGAGGGGAATATTGCAGCAAGGAGTTTGATTATTATTTTTCATACCATGGGATTCGTAGAGACAAGACAGTTCCAAGAACACCACAAGAAAATGGTGTGTGAGAAAGGATGAATAGGATAATCATGGAGCATGCAAGGAGTATGAGATTGCAAGATGGTTTTCCCTAACAGTTATGGGAAGATGATGTAGATGTTGTTTTTTACTTAATAAACATAGGAACTTCAAGCTCTTTGGATGGTAGAATTCGAGAGGAGGCATGGAAAGGTAAGAAAGTAAACTATTCTTATTTGAAGACTTTTGGTTGTGAATCATTTGTCCATATTGATAAAGAAAATAGAACAAAGCTTTAGGAAAAATACAAGAAGTGTACCTTTATTGGATACAGTGTTAATGATTTTGGTTATCGCTTATGGGATTATGAAAATAACAAAATCATTAGGAGTAGAGATGCCATATTCAATGAGAAGGTCATGTACAAAGATCAGTTGCAGGGAAAGAAACAAGAAAAAGAAAACCAGAATACACAGTGCTCGATGAGATCACTGAAAAATAAATTCCAAAGGTAACATGAAATCATAATGTAAAACAACAGGATCAAAAGGCACCTCAAATTCCTGCAAGTGTTGTTAGAAGATCTACTAGATTAAGTATACCCATTGAACGATACTCTCCTTCATTGTATTATTTATTGTTGATTGATTCTGGTGAACCAGAGTGTTATGAAGAGGCAATGTAGGTAGACACCAAAAATAAGTGGGAGCAAGGCATGAAAGAGGAAATGGATTCTTTGGTAAATAACCAGACTTAGGGATTTGGAGGAAGATATTTATATGAAACAACCACAGGGGTATGAGGTCAAAGGGAAGGAGAATTTGGTATGCAGGTTGAAGAAGAGCTTGTATGACCTAAAGAAAGCTCCAATGCAGTGGTATTGAAGTTTGACAGGTTTATGACAGAACAGGGTTATAGTAGATGGTATTCTGATCACCGTGTTTATTTTAAAAGGCTAGAAAATGGAATCTATATTATCTTTCTATTGTATGTAGATGACATTCTTTTTGCAGGGTCTAATATGCAGGATATAAATGTGCTCAAGAAAAAAATAGATATTTCATTTGTGATGAAGGATTTGGGTGCTGCAAAGAAAATCCTTGGTATGCAAATAACAAGAGACATGAAGAAATGAAAATTGACATTGTCTCAGGGTGAGTAAATAGAGAAGGTGTTGGAGAGTTTTAGAATGCAGAATTGAAAACCAATTAATAAACCTTTGTCCAACCATTTCAAATTAACTAATGAAATGTTTCACAAGATAGGAGGAGATAGAATACATGTCTAGGGTCCCTTATTCATCAACAGTTGGCAGCTTGATGTATGCGATCGTTTGCACAAGACCAGATATTTCACATGCAGTGGGAGTTGTGAGTAGGTATATGAACAATCCAAGTAAAAAACATTGAGAGGCAGTAAAGTGGATTCTCAGGTATTTGATAGGTACTGCTACTCATTCATTATGTTTTGGAGGTTCAGACACTGTTCTACAGGGATATGTTGATTCAAATATGGAAGGTGATAAAGATAGAAGGAGGAGCACCACAGGGTATGTTTTTACTATAGGTGGAACAACAGTAAGTTGGATTTCAAAACTGAAAAAGGTTGTTTCACTTTCAACAACAGAGGTAGAGTATGTTGTTGCTACAAAGGAAAGTAAATAAATGATTTGGTTATAAAGGTTTATGGAGGAATTCAGAAAGAAGCAGGAGAATAACATATTGTACTATGACAATGAGAGTTCCATTCATCTTGCAAAGAACTCAGACTTCCATTCGAAGACTAAGCATATAAAAATCAGGTACCATTTCATACGATCCATCTTGGAAGATGGACATTTGAAGTTGGAAAAGATATGCACTAGCCATAATCTTGCAGACATGTTAACAAAGGGAGTAACCAGGGAGAAATTGAGTTCCTGCTCAGTTTCAATTGGTCTTCAAGCATGAAGGTGAAGATGAGAAATTTTCCAGGTCCAAGAAGGATCATATTCCAACATATACAACATCGATGGAGTTGTTGAGATCAGTCTCCAAGTGGGAGATTGTTGGTTGTGGAGCTTGATTATCTTCCTGATTCATAGGTCTTTGTTTTCAGTAGTGTTTATACCCCATGAAGACTTTACACCCCATAAGAATGTACACTCTTCCACGTGGGGGAGTGTAGAGGGGGGTTACCCCCTCTGCGGGGTCTGGGGGAAAGGGGTTCCCTGGCAAGGGTTCGGGGGAGAAGCCCCCGAAGGGAAAATTTCCTTGTAAATGTATATTGTAATTTCATTGTAAATATGGACCGTTCATTATAAGCTCGCAGATATGATGATAGAAGTTATGTTAGGGTTTTTTCCCTATAAGGAAACCCTCTTTTATGAGGGAAATGTATTGCAGCTATGCATCATCGTGAATATTGTATTTCGAGTGAGGAGACTGTGAGATAAAGAAGAGGAAGTTACAACGAGTGTGTTGCAGGTTGTATCCCTTCATTTGCTGGATAATTTCTTTGGTGGACTAGCCCACACTGGGTGAACCACGTATATCTGTGTCTCTATTGTATTGTGTATCTTCTATGTTTTATTTCTGCATTTTTTTTTATTTTATTGCTCCGCGGTCCTATTTTTCTAACATAATCTACCAATGAAGATGGTGATGAATACGCATCAGAGTATAAATTATTCTGAGCCATCCGGCTTAAAGAATCCCAGGTAGTATGAATATTATACAAGGGGAGTATATGCGATAGCTGTGACAGACCAAAGAATCATCCTTTGAGCAGCTTGTAGAGTTTGAGAAGACAGATCCAGTGCAGTCAGTTAGCAAAAGTATAGTTTGATAGATTAATCAAGACTTCATAATAGTATAGTGATAAATGGGTCATAATTATGGATAGTTGCGCAAGTAGAGTCTTGGAAAGTATGGACAGAGATGGATTTGTAAGAACACTTAGTAGGTTTGGATAAATATATGAAAGTGGACGAGAGCATGGATTCATAGATTGGTTTAGAAAGTGGTTCAGAGACAAAGGAACATTATCATAATGGATGATAATTAAATAGGAAATGGCTCGAACAATGCTAATGAATTCCAATTTGACAGATATGTTTTGGACACATGCAATGCATATAAAATTTCACATTCAAAACAGAGTAATTCTCAGAAACAACAATGCCAAAAATCCCTACGAACTATGGAAAGGAAGCGCAGACAACAACCTCTACATAGAGTTAACTCAAGGTAGTATTTTATTAATTGAAATTTATGTTGATGATATTGTTTTTGGAAGTACTTATGATAGGTTAAGACAAAAATTTGCAAAGGATATGCAAAATGAATTTGAAATGTCATTACTTTGAGAACTATCCTTCTTTCCGTGTCTTCATATATGTCAAAGAAACCAAGGAATTTTTATTTCTCAAAATAAGTATATCAGAGAAATGCTAAAGAGTTCAGAATGGAAGATTGCAAACCGGTTACCACTCCTATGCAAACCAGTTGTAAGTTGAGAAAATATGATGATTCAAAGTCTACAGACCAGAGGCAATACATGTCA
>JASDQU010339671.1:0-12471 GCA_032191745.1 Picea mariana
CTAACTATGTCTATTAAGAGAAGCATCTAGAGGAAGATCCTTCTAGAAGCGGAAGCTTCTATTAGGTCTTCTTACATCCGCCTTATTCTATTTTATTGAAAGGTCTTATTAATATTGACCTTTATTACATCCGAATACATTGATCTACCTATGTGCGGGTTAGGACCTTAACAGTGCGTGTCAAGGGACTGATGATTACATTATATTTCCAGGTGATCGGTCCCTTCCAAATTGCTTTTGACTTGGATACTAACTCTTATATCTTAAAATATTTACAGGAGCAATTGTTTCCCTACAACGCTAACAACCCTCGCTTGAAATATTGCGAGGAACCAACATGAAAAGTTCTCATGCTGTCTGGATTTTGCTGTATACTAGTAGCCTAGCTATGCTTTCAATTTTTGTGCTTCTTTTCTATGATCACAGTGCCTTGATTTCTACCTTCTAAGTTAAATTTTCTTTCCTTGCTGTTTTTCAATTGAGTCTTTTTACTGTTGTTGTTTTAATTTTTGCATTATTACTTCTGTTGCGATTTTTGTCTGTATCATCTTTTAGTGTTTGGTCAAGATAGAATGTTGGATCAATTCTGCCATAGTGACACTCCTGCAAAGCATTGTTAGTTTATAACAATCAATCTTACACAACTTTTATGATGTCTCCTCTGAAGAGCCCTTGAAATTGTTACATAATTCCACTGCTGTCTTACAAGGAATTGGTTGTTTCCCGCTTCTTCTCGCTATTTCTTCATCCATTGAGATCTTAAGAGAAATTCTATAAGTTTTCCTCCTTGAAAGTTAAGAGCATATTCCAGTTGAATGATTATGCATACAGTGGTAAAAACCCCTCATACTTAACACTTTTCATCAATTATTCCCAAATTCCCTGTCATATTTCCATTAAATCCGCTCACTTCCCCTTGTTGCATAATTATTCTGGTTATGTCTTCTAAAATTGCTGTTCTTGATCTGTGAAACCACGAGTTATGAGTTCTAAATCTGTTGGAAACAAATTTTCCTGTGGAGTCGCCAGTTTGTTGACGATTAAATTTATCAACAAAGTTTTGCCCGCAAAGTGTTGCTAAAGCCTATTATTATAAAAACTAATAATACTAGTAGGTGGGACCCCCTTGTACTATTGAATATCAGATCTGCTCATTTTTTATGTTGTGATGATGTGCGACACGACTTACATGGTTGATGAGATACTGTTGTTATGGGTTATGATTTGAGCTATGAAGTGTTGGTTGATGATGTTACTACAACCTATGCTATTCATTAATATCATTGCTATATGTTCTTATCACACCTGCACAACAAGCATGTTAGTGAAATTACATGAAGGATAGTTTTGAGAAGGGAAAAAATACTATAACAAATGCAAAGAAATGGGATCTAATTCTACAATTTTACTATACTACATGCTAACAATTGG
Organism: Picea mariana; assembly: GCA_032191745.1. Taxonomy (NCBI): domain Eukaryota; kingdom Viridiplantae; phylum Streptophyta; class Pinopsida; order Pinales; family Pinaceae; genus Picea; species Picea mariana. Next base: position 1,432 of record JASDQU010339671.1, read on the forward strand.
AAAGAAATGAGGAACAATTGAAAAGGGGAAGAATTTAAAGTTATCCTATTCACTATTCTACATGCATGAAAGACTTAACAATTATTGTTAAATCCTAGCTAACAAATAAATGGTTATGCAATGATTAATTGGATTATGTGGTCGATATATATATATGGTGTATTTGGATAGATTGAATGTTGGTGGCTCATTTGGCAAGGTAATGGGCGTTAATGGTTATGCGATTTTGTTTGAGTTATACAATGAGGAATTGGATATATGATGTGGAGAGCACATTTGGCAAGTAATATGTGCAGATTCCAATGGAGAGTTAAATTAATGATGTTAATGAAGAATGTGTTGGCATCTACTGATGAGTTAATGCATTGAGGGTGGAGGCGACATGCATTTACTGCACGTCACCTTTACTCCTCCTGTTAGTCGCCACCCTAGTCGGGCTATTGTTCGATCTTACTGTTTTGGTTATGCTCCAAATTTTTAGCAGGGAGGAACCGTTCGACCAATTCTCGTTTTAAGGAATTCGATTACATGTATGTCTTTTTTTGGACATTCGTGACTCTGCTCTGGTTATGAAATGATTACTGGCTAAGGTGTATTGGTTTGTGTTTTCCTAAGTGTTCAACTGTGTGAAATTTGGGTTCTTGGAATGAAGAGTGGATGGTTCTTCCTGTAATAATTTTGAGTTCGTAGAGGTTATTGGTCTTCCTGGGTGATAGCTCTTTGTTATCACTGTTGTTTTAGTTGGAGGGTTTTTGTTTAAGTCTTGGGTGGATAGCTATCTTCACGCACTGTCACTAAATCCATTCTCTGGATTTCATGGGTTTAATGGTCGAAGGTTTTTTGCGTCACTATGTTGTGTTCGCTTCGACATTGGTTGTTTCCATCACTAAGGGTCACGAAGTGAGTGTTCTATTCTTAAATCGACCTTGTCTTCACCTCAGTACTGTGGTAGTTTGAACGAAGAACACGAGGGTTATACCCTGTGTGCATTAAATAAAATTTCCCGGCCGAATGGGAGCCTCACCTTTTGTTATGGCCCCCTGCGATGGATTGTTAACTATCCACAAGTGAATCATGGATCTCTCTGTGTGCACACCCTTGACCTCGAAGGTTCCACCATTATGAGGAGTTGGCTCCGTTCCCCTGGTGTTGGCTACAGAGTAGACCCTTAACCCTCCAGTCTAGAGTTTTGTAGAGGAGACTGTCGTGCTTGTCAATTTTCTACAATTTATTGTGGATTGAATGTATGGTCGATTACTTTGAATACGGTTTTGCCCAGTTGGTCCTATGGCAGTCATGTTGGTTTGGCGTTTAGTTACTTCCTTTGTGATAATAATGATAAACCATACATTGCCAATTGCATTTTCAAAGTACACAGTCACGCTCCTTATAATAATAACTCAATATTGTTAATGGAGAAGGCCTCTTCCCCGATTCGATTTGATGCGTGGGTATGCGTAGTTTCCACAACTTGTTTGGTTGATTGGTTTTTTACAAAAGTGGCGAATCGTTTGGTTGATACACAGTCACTGGTATTTTCACTAATGATTATTTGGAGGATAGCTGGCATTGGTTACAAATGCTTGGTGTTTCTCACGCATGTCGCGATGTGTGTATGGTGTTTTTTCAAAATGAAATAATGGGCATGGTAACTATGATTTTCTTTGGGGCCGAATGACTATTGAACTAGATAACTATAGAGAATATATGCATTGCATCCTGGTGCTTGTTTGATTGTATAAACCTGAGTTTGCACAACATAGTCGGTCACGGTGTGACTAAATCAAAGCAACATTATATTAAATCGATGGCTCAACATGATGGGTTGAGTTATTTCCGTGACTGTGTGTTTGTTGTGTTAAGTGGAAATGTTGCATCGCGGTGTTTTGGTGGCTGTGCATTATGTGTAGTATGGATATCTTAGTTTTCACACTTAGGGATACCCACAAAGTTTTTTATTTATTGCAATCGATCACTTGTTAAAGAAGACATGTTGTTGATGATATTCGTGTTGGATGGGTGGCACAGCTTTTTACAGTCGCATTAGATTGGGCTTGCACAATGGTGGAGTTACACTTGCACGATCAAATTACCCTGTGTATAGCTTGTGTCTAAATGGTGACTGTGGGTTGTATGTTTAATTGTCAATTCGAGTGTTGCAATTTGGTCTTGATTATTTTGGTTACTGCCTACATATGTTTAACGAATATCATTGCATTTAAATAATGGGCCCGACTGCAGTAATAGTTACTTCATTACTAATTTGAAAACATGAATTTTGAGTGTAGTTGTGGATTGAATAAATGCATGGGCAGTGGTCGATTTTGATGGTTAACAGAGTGGAATGGTTGCGAGTGGAATGGTTGTTGTTATAAGTTGCAAAGAATATAAATGAAAGAAATAAGATCCCTTTACATAATGCATACTGTCTTGTGATGGCACTGTATTAGATATTTGATTTTGGACAATGAACTAGTTAAGTACACAATAATTATTATTTGTTCATGATGATTGATGCTTGGAGCATCTATTTTTATTGCATAATGTTTCACGGATCACTTAATTAATTTCATGAACAATAATCGTTCTCCTTCCCTTCCATGATTTCATTTTCCGCTAATTACAAATCCCATCACCTTCCCATTTCATTTTTTCACTCCCTGTTATGAGATTGATTACATTCAAGAGGATTTCAGTGTTAATGCAATTGAAAGTGGCAGTGTCTTGCATGGATTACAATGATGTTTTACTAGTTTGCTTTCAGTTGATTGTTGTTTTCATTGAGAAGTGACCTTGTCTTTCCCCCCTACCTTATATCATATTTTCACTCAATACAAACCCCTCACATATCCCAGAACCCTTTTGCACCCCCCTGCTCATTGATTAACAATAAAACAATTTGTATGGATTGGATTGCATGAGTATGATACATTGTGGAGCCAAATCTATTTCATATTTTTAAGAGTTGTCATGTATGGTTATTTAAAAGACTATTTTCTAATCGATCACACATGCAGGATGATTTTTTTCAGTCGAGGTAGCCATGGACAAGGAAACAGAGGTAGAGGTACTTGGAATCGAGGCCTAAGAAGGCCCAGGTTCTCTATACATTTTGACGCTGATTCACAAGAGCTCGACCAACTGTTTCATGCGAGACTCTTCAATTGGATTGGGCAAGGAGTAGTCCAACCTAGGACCGAAAGGCCTCCTTTCCAAGCCCCGCAAGCACCTAATATACATGTACCTCCTCATGTCTCATTACAACCCGAGCTCCTTGAAAATGATGGATGGCAGGAGATTGTCCACCCTGCAGTCTCCCAACATTGTGGCTGGCCCAACTTGTCTTTGCCTGCTCCTCTGCCGGTTAACCCCATTTCCTAAACTGCCCTTGACCACTCGCCAATGAAATCCTCCCATGCTAGCAAGAGATTGAAAACTGAGGCCCACCATGCCCTTGATAAAGGAAAATCCACTACTGCCCCCTCCTCACCTCCAATGGCTCTGACAAATCCGTGTCTTTCCGGATGCATTTGAGGGATGATTGTTCCCACGTGATCAACGAGATTAGGCCTAAAGGCTCTCCACAACCAAAGGCAAATTTAGGAAAATCAAGAGGTGACAACAACAATCAATGAAGGGTTGCATCAAAGACTAGGAAATATGGCTTTTGAGTTTTTATTATATTTATTGTTTTATGACAGTTGACTTCAGGGGTCTTTTGACAACATGTTTATTTTGGATATATGAGTATTATTTTTGAAATAATTTCAAATTTCATGAGTTTAAATTACCAAAAGTTAATATGTTGATGGGAGACACAAGGAGGTGTGTTTTTCTTAACTAATGGTTATGTTATGATTGTTATGAACTAAAGGGAGTCATAAGGGGTCCCACCTACTAGTTATTATTATTTATGACCCTTATTATAATTATTACTCTCCCCCCTAACTAAAGTTAGTTGAGTCTTTTAATTAACTTAACTAATGAACTAGTTCAACTTCTTCAACCAATTCTAATTTGTTAAAAGAAAAAGGAAAGGGAGGAACAAGAGGAGGATAGAAGCATAAGCATGCTAAGGTTTGCTCTTTGAGTTTATGTTGAGATTGTTCAGTTTTCATTCATTCATATATTCATCACAAGCTTAATTCTCTTTTATGATAGCAGGGTCTTATTGTAGACAACAATATTTAGGGCTGAATCAAATCATTCAGACACTTGTTTTTCAGAGGCGTTGATCTATTTTTGATAGTTTGTGTAGACTTGTCTGTTTGTGAATTAGTTTTCATGACTGATAAAGGCTACTGTGCAGAGTTGAGTGGGAAACAATCTATGGCAAGATGATCCAGATTTTAGAGTTCAATTTTGGTTTTCTATCAGATATCCTTTTGTATGTTCCATCGGGAATGTCTAAGTTTGACTTTGGTCCAAGATTTCTATATGAGATTTTGTAAAGAAAACGACTCTTTGGTGAATTGGAATGAAATAAAGGATTGGTTTATGTCTCATCTGTCTTGATTATCATCTTGGCGTCTTTACTTATGTTCTTACATTTATTTTAGCAACTGTTATATTAAGAAAATTTCATAAAAAGTGAATTTCTAGCAAGCTTTTTGTTGATAAAAGACTAGCCTAAGCACTCATAATTAATACTTGTGAGTTAGCATGTTATTTTTGTTGGCTATAAACATAGGGTGATATTCCCATATACTTTTCTTTAGCCAATTAAAGTCTTAAAATGCTTGAGTAATATCATTTCATATTTTTTCCTCAACAATACCCAAAAACAAAAGACACACTGAAATAAATGAGGAAATAGGGAAACCCCCCCCAAAGGTACAATGTATCAAAAAAGAATTAATAGTTTCTAGGAAACTGTTTCCTTCACTCAGAGATGACTACAAAGAGAATGGAACTTCTGCTCAGTGAAGGTCTTGGTGAAGATGTCTGCAGTCTATTCTGCTGAAGGAAAGAATTGCAGGTCGTTGATACCCTTGTGTACCAAGTCCCAGATGTAGTGCATGCAGATCTCGATGTGCTTCGTCTGCTACCTCTGAATTGAATCTCTGCAAAATTTCAAAGTGCTCTGGTTGTCACACCAGATGACGATCGATCGATGAAATTGAATGCCCAAGTCAGTGAGAAAATGATGTAACTAGATAGCCTGAATGGTTATGCTAACTACCCCTCTGTACTCTGCCTCAAATGAAGATAGAGCAATAGCATCTTGCTTATTTCTTTACCAATAGATGGGACCGAAACCCAAACTGAGTGAGTAACTAGATGTGGACTTTCGATCAATACCATCGCCAGCCTAGTCAGAATCAGTGAACCCAATGAGGTCCAATGCAGAATCTACTACATAGTGAATCCCAAAGGTGATGGTGCCCTATACGTATCGAAGGATACACTTTGTATCCTTCCACTGTAGCTCATGTAACTCTTGCATGAACCAAGATACTGCTCCAAATGCATAGGAGAGGTCTAGTCTGGAGTGTGTGAGATATAACAAGATCCCCACTAGCCCTTTGTATAATGTGCTGTCCACCAGTAGAGTGTCCCCTCCATCCTCAAGTTTGACTCATGATAGGAAAGGAGTCAGGGCAGAATCACAGTTTGTCATGTGGATTCTCTCAAGGAGATGTTGTGCATACTTTTCCTGAGACAGTTTGATGCATGATGCATCATGAATGATCTCAAGATCAAGGAAGAAATGTAGTGGACCCATGAAGAACCTATCATGTAGAATCCTCTTGACTGCAACAATCGCTGAATTCGAGCAATCGGTGATAAACAAATCATCAACATACATAACTAGGAGTAGAAGTGAATCAAACGTCCTAAGAATGTAAATGTTCAGGTTTGACTTACAACGTACAAAGTTCTATGAAAATAGGTAGGAGTCCATTTTGGCATACCATGACCATGGGGCCTGCTTGAGACCATAAAGTGACTTCTTCAGTCGAAAGATCAAAGATGATTCCTATATGAAGCCCTGGGGATGCTCCATATAGATTTCCTCAAAGAGATCTCTGTGAATAAATGCATTCTTCATATCCATCTGATGGAATTCGCATCCCTTGGCTATTGTAATGGAAAGTGCCAAGCGTATGGAATCCATCTTCACTACTAGAGTGAAGGTCTCATCATAGTCAATGCCGTGCACCTGCTGAAAGCCTTTGGATACTAGCTTAGTTTTGTATCTGCTAACCTATCCATCTGCTGCACTCTTGGTCCTGTAGACCCATCTACACCTGACAAGTTTCCTTTTTGAAGTAAGGGAACGAGATCCCAAGTCTGGTTCTTGAGGAGGGAGTTTTAATCCTCCTGCATGGTGGATTCCCAAAAGGGATTCCCAACAGCCTCACCATAGGACTGTGGATTTGAAGTTCGAACCAAGAAAATATTCCTAAATGGAATCAGTATAGTGGTGGTGATTTCAAGAGGAGGCTCCTCTAAATCATATCGATTCCTCCTGGTATCAGCTTGATCCCAAACAAGATCTCCTGCATCTTGAAGAGTAGTCTTGGACAAATTGGGCCTTAGCTGTGGCTTTGCATCTGCATCTGCATGCACTAACTATGCATATGACTATACTGACTTGGTATCTAAATCATCTGAATCCTATGAATCAGAACTCTCATCTGAAGAAGAGTTGGCATGTGCATGCTCATCATCTCTGATAGGTGGAAGAACAAAAGTGTCAACATGTGGCTCCTGAGGTGCATCCGAGATACTTTCCTTGAATTGGACACTTCTCTCAATGATGAACCATTTTGTCTAGGGATCAATGAGTCCGTATCCATTCAAACTATTTGGGAATCCAACAAAGATACACTCTGTACTCTGTGGATCAAGTGCCTTTCTCTTCTCAGAGGGAATCCTGGTCCATGCACGTGAACTGAATATACATAAGTGGGTCAGTTCCGGTTTGAGGCTGCTACAAGCCTCGAAGGGGGTCTTATCCTTGATAGATCTATGGGGAGATTTTTTTTAGATATAGTTCTCACAATTATGTGCTTCGACCCATAATCTATGTGGAATTGAAGTTTCATGCAACATGCAAGATGCCATATCTTTCAGGGATATATTCTTCCACTCAACAACTCCGTTTTGCTGTGGAGTATAGGGAATCGTGTGCTACAACTGAATCCAAACCTCAAGACAAAGATTATGTACCTCATGGTTGACATACTCCTCCCCATTATCTATTCATAGGACTTCGATATTCCTTCCTAACTGCATCTTAACAAGGGCTTTGAAATCTTTGAGATGCTCAAAGACCTCATATTTTTTCTGGAGAGATAAATTCCAAGTGCAGCATGAGAAATCATCAACAAATAATGAGCACATACCTTTATTTACTAATTGATGGAAGCAGAAAAGGGCCCATGAGATCACTATGGATCAGATCCAAAGGAGAGGAGGCTTTCCAAGTCTTTCCTTTGTTAAACTTTTCTTGAGGGTGTTTTCCAAGAACACATCCCTCACAAATTCCTTTGGAGAAGTGGATGTCAGGTAGACCTTCAACCATTCCCTTCTTGCTAAGCTGTTGCATGTATCTAAAATTTAAATGCTTGAACCTTTCATGCCATATCCTACTTCTTTCATCAACATGCGCAAGCAGTTATTGAGAATCTGGTTCAATAAATTCAAAAAATGTGTAGAGTCTGGATTGATGATTTACCTCACCAGTACCAACTTTGGAATTGGTTTGCATGTCATAGATATTCACTGCATCAGGTGTGAATATTACTCTCTTTCCAGTTCTGGATTTTTTCATCTGATACACAGAGAGAATATTGACAAAGAGTTTGGGAACGTGTAGCACATTCTCGAAGCTCCTGTTTGTGAGTTCAACTCTCCCTTTGCCGGTGACTTCGACTCGAGAGTCGTACCCCATTAGAATAGGAGGACCTTTGCATGCATCCAATGAAGAGTAGAATTCCTTTTTTTATTCCATGTGGTGTGATGCACTTGAATCTACAATCCAAGCATCGAGAGAGAAGTTAATGTCAATCAAAGCATGGATAGAATTACCTTTCTTGGGGTTTTGATCTTCTGGCTTTTTCTTCTTGGAACACTCGGGGATGTAATCTCTAAGGTTGTTTTACTGAAGTATTTGGGACATTTGATCTATATTATTTTGCATGCATGTGGATTCTGGAGGGAATCCTCATTGGCAATAAGTGCATTTATCCCCTTTTCTTCCCTTTCCACCTTTGGATCCAGAGCAGTCGTTGAAGGATTTTGAGTACGCTTCCTTATTTGGATTTGCATGTGCCTTCCCTTTGTCTTTGTTTTTAAATTTATGATTTTGGTGATTGGTACCATCTTGCACAACAAGTTCATGCACCTTTGAGCCTTTTATTTTGTCCATGTTGATGAGTTTGTTCTGCTCCCGCGTCAAAGACTCGATAAAGACCTCAAGGGAGGGAATGGTCTAGGTGGCTCCAGAGGCAAGAATAAATGAATGAAATGAGGATACAAACACTGAGTATTCTAGATCAAGTTTGGAAATAATGGTAATAACCATTTTTTTCTCCTCCTTAGATTTATCGACCCCGCAATCCTTGAGTCGCGACAACAAATCCTTATATTTGGTAAAAAATTCTTGGAGATTTTTGAAGGTTTTTGGATCCAAAGTGAGAAATTCCTCCTCAAGTACATGTCCCCTCATATCATCCTATTTTCCAAAAATTCCTTCCATGGTGGTCTATACTTCATTGGGGGTTTTACAAGAGGATATGTGAAAGAGGAGCTCATGATAAATGAGATTGCAAATAGTTCCATACGCTTCATCCATTCGATTTAGATACTTGGATTTTTCTATGGCTAATGTAGGTTCACTCTCTACGCCCATGGTTAACCTGTATAATTCTTTTCTTCAAAGATGCAATTCCATCTTGTGATTCCATGCAAATAAATTGTATGGTGTAAGAATTAATTCTTTTGGAAATTCCTTTTTCCCGATGTCTTCAATCTTCAGTACCTGCAAGAAGAGTCAGGTGTGTCTTTTTCCTAGAAATACGTTGGCTCTAATACCATGTAAATGTGTATGAACCTGCACATATAATATCTATCTAGCAAAGGACATACATATTTTGTAGAAGAAATGAGAAAATACCAAAACGAGAGAGAAAGAATCAAGAATTGTATTAATTGAATGAATGAATGATAATTTACACATGATATACATTGTATAAATCAACTAATGCACACTAAAAGAGAAGGAAATGTTCCATAGTGATGGTATAGAGTGATATGGACACACATTGACAGTTACGAGAGTTAACTGCCACATAGTCTAAGTCAACTAGCCTTTCAGTACTCAGTTAATTGATTGATGGCATCAGTAATGCACCACTCTAGTGATGATCCCAAGGACAATGCACATTCACAGTGATGATCCCAATGCTGCATGGTGATGGAACCAATGTGGCATCGATAATCTTCTCAACCGATCCAACTGAAGTGTGAACTGAAGAGAATATTCCCCTAGAATGTAGGAAAATGAATATTCTCCTTAAAATGTAGGAGACCGGATAATGACTAATAAAAATAAGGAAAACCTTAGGAAAAATAAATCCTAGGTGTGTGTGAATTATATCCAACACAACGATCATCCCATCTGCATCAAATGCATATAGTCAATATGAGACATCACCATACAATTTTCATTATAAAATTCCAAATCTGTTTTACTCAGGAAAATAAAATTTCCCAAACATGAGTTTTTTGCTCATAGTTGTTTGGATCTTGCAGTAGTAGATAGAAATATTCCTTATGGGATTACATCCCTACCATATCCAAGACCATTTCCCCTTCATTTTTCTCAATTTTTAAGCATCCAAACAAATTGTTAGCATATCATAACAATTTTCAATTGTCAATTTTTGAAATCTATTTATACATGAAAACAAATATTCCCATGCATGAGATTTTTTACTCATTATGTTTGGCTCTTGCATCTGTATATATTAGTATTCCTTATGTATTACATCATTACCATATCCAATACCATTATACCTGTAATTTCCTCAATTTTCTTGCAGCCAAACAAGATTTTTAGCTCTCATGCACATTTTCAGTAGTTCATGAAATGATTTCAGGATTGTAATTTACCAGCAATTCAATCATTTCCATCCATTATTCACATTAAAATGAAATTCAACCATTCATTATATTATCTATAATGAAACTATAATTCACTATACATGCATTATCAACACACCCAACTTTTCATAATGCAATCAAACTTTACTAATAAATAAAACCAATGTGCCAATAATCATGATCACATCCACACAATGCATCCTTGCATTGACTCTGGAATACCATATGTTCATGCCATGTATTTCACCATGTGAGTTGGAAGGTATGTCCCATCCGTAAGTAAATAATCCAAACTCTTCCACACAACCGATCCTATCATTTGGATACCTTCCTCTTCAACCCATACACAACACTAGGAATATCATCCCTTAGTGCTATTTAGTGTAGGAAAAAAGGTTGTAGTCCAAACATCAGTCATATATGGGAAACCCATTATGCACTTGAATGATACTATAGCCTTTCCATAACTAATATCATCATGGCCTCACACATGACCATGTATAATGGAATTCATTGCTACAACAAGAGTAAAGCATCATGACTTAACTTGTTTATGATCGCATAACCAATCATTACACAATATGCAATTAAATTTCCCATAAATGTATTCAAGCAACAATTAATATTTGCATACTCAAGGTCTCTGACTTTTACATAAAATAAAATATTGAGATTCGACTAAGGGAATTCTTACCTCAATTCCCTTCAACATTTATACATCATAACAACCCCAAACACATACTTTCATGGCTGCCATCAATTTACTTGATGCTACTTGATCATTTGGTACTTTGTAGAAGCTCACATGCTCCCTTTACCAACCTCTTTATCAATATTCCCACCATCCTCTTTATATTCATATGGATGAATACCATAAGAAACAATATCATCATGCTATAATTATTTTTCCTCGATACATAATCCATC
>JASDQU010339672.1:0-12384 GCA_032191745.1 Picea mariana
AAGAAAAGCAAAAGTAAAAGGAAATAAGGGAAAATAAAAAGATATATACTAAGGAATGAAATGAAATTTGAGAAAAAATAAATAAATAAAATAAAAATATATTGAAAAACAAAAAATAAGAGTAAAGAAAGAGGAAAATAACAAATGAGAAAAGGATTAAAAAGGAAATAAAAGAATATAAAAAAAGGAAATAAGTAAAACGATATTAAAATAAAAAGAGGAGCAATAAGATAAAATGAGGAGTAATAGCAATAAGTGAAACAATATTCAAAATCGACTTAATTACATCGAAGGAATTCTTTTAAGGGGAGGGTATTTACATGCAAGCATGACATCTGTTAGCCAATGCAAGCATGACATCTGTTAACCTTAGATGGAAGCGCTAAATCTGTCTGTATAGATTTTGATGCGAGAAAATTTTAGTTTTCCTGTACATTTTGGGTCTGCAATCTTGGTCTAATACCAAAACATATTCATGTTTAACTTATTCACAACATTTCATGATCAATTAAATTCATTATATTTCATGAGCATCCTTCATATATAAAACATACTTAAACATATAATGGGAGCACTCATTATCTCCCCTCGTGCTAAAGTATCTCTCCTCTTCTCATAAAACCACTTACATATGTTTCATAATAACATAAGGTGTATTATCATACTAGTGGCATACCTTTTCTCACCATCAAATCCAAATAAGAAACAATGACTTTTGCAATATTTTATGTGTTGGGTTCTTTACCAACAAGACTTTTAATACCAATATTTGATACTTGGCATATCTCATGCATAGTTTCTAAACTCCTTTGGTCACCTCTCATTTGTAATTTTATGAAAACTAATGTGGCTTCTGTTGTTCTGTTGTTCCTGAGTTTATACTTTAAGGCTCTAAAGTATATCGTCAAGGCATCCATAAAGGTAAAGGTAATTAAAGAGTAAGAATCAAAATGAAGGGTAAATCAGAGTTGGTTTCTCAACTGCCCCTGTCTAGCTTCCCATTATTCTTGGATACTGATATATCTCTCAATAGCTGCCCATGAACGTTCTAGTTCAACCTGGTTAGTTGTTGCTTGCAGAATAGTATTAAACAGGTTCAAAGCAATGCTAGTTTGATCTTGGAGGCCAGGTTCTATGTGTGGCTGTCTATTATTTGGGACAGTCATGGAAATAAAGTTGTATTTAAATATGAAAAGTTTGAAGATTTGTTGCTTTAGTTTTTAAGGGATGAAAAAAGAAAAAGAGTTTTGGAACTCAAGATAATAGCATAATAACAGTTGAGGTTGTTTCCTGTACTTGAACCAAATTTAAGAATAATAAAATAACAAAGTAGTATTGCTGAGAAAATATGAGGCTTTAATCATGAAAGAATCTCATATTGTAACAGGAGACAAAGATGAAAACAAGATTTCTAATGAAGTGTAAAATATAATCATTCAAATAACCTACAGGTCTTGAAATTGTTGATAGCAATTACAGAGGAAAAACTGTAAATAATTCAATAACCAAATCAATTCAAACTACAATAGTTGTGTGAAATAAACTATTCATTAGAAAAACGTAAGAAGGAAAATATTGAAAAATATTGGAAACAGGGTAAAGAACACATAGCTTCAAGTTGACAGAATTCAAAATCTCGTCTGTATTATTTATATCACAGTGGATTGGAAAACTTTTTGATACAATCGGCTCTCTCAAAAACCAAAAAAGCCCTTTCTCAGTCTTGTGAAAATATATTTATACATGATCACCAAACATTTTTCCTGTTGGTGATTAACTAACTTCCTAAGACTAACGGTTACATGAATGAACAATGTCAAACTGTTTACATTTCTATTCTAACTGCTTTGTTATTCTAATGATGAAAATCTTCAAAAGAGTATCTCATGTCTGCGTTGATGAACTTCCTTCTTCTATCTTAAGACAACGAATACATTTTCCCAAAAACTTCACCAAAACTTTGGGAGCGTCTGGTATATCTTTTGCCTCAAATATGAAGAACTTTTTCTGTAGTTCGGGCAGACGATCTTCAATTATCTTCCTTGTGAACTTAATAGTTTGCAACTTTAAGTTCGACATCACTATCCATTTGTCGATTTCGGTGACATTGATTACCTTTATTTTTGGGATCTCCACCTACATTTCCTCTAGATCTTCCTTGAATCTTAGTTGGTGCTTGACAATGTTAATTTCTCCTAATAACCCTGAACAATTGTTTTTTCCAATGTTCAACGAAGCTTTTTCTAAAAGATAAAAAATTCCTTGACAATCATCATTGATCTCTCTGGTTATTCTTTTGTTTTCTGCAAGGTCTGCCTCCCACACCTTGAGTATTACATCTCCTTTAACCTGCTCTAAAACGGATAGTTTTTGAATCTTTCCGACCTCCTCCTTTGTTGAAAGGGCCACTGCTTTTTGGAAATTCGTCCTGGCTACTTTCACTTCTCTTTCTTTCAGGAGAATGTTCTCCAAATCTTTACTTGTTTCTTGAAAGTAATTCTGAATAAATTCCAGAATTAAAAACACTCCCTGTTGTTCCTCTTCTATCTTCAAATGTATTCCTAATACCCGGGCCTGGAAAATTCCAAGCTCTACAACTTGATTTGAAATGGAACTAATCTTATCTTGTAATTGTTTATTTGTTTCTTCTTGCTTTAGGACCTGTGCCTGAGTGACCTGTATTTTCTGATTTGCTTCCTCTAAGCTTGCCTTTAGTTTCTGAATCTCTTGAATGTCATTCAATCTAGCTCGTTCTAGACCCTTTTTTATCCCTCAACTGATATTTCTTTCAGTCTCCTTTAATGGATCCTGTAGCTGAGCTATCATCTGTTCTTTCTGCTCCAACATAGTTGTCAAACTACCCACAGAGTATAAATTCGCCGACGCTAAGGCTCCCATTGTGCCTGCTATCTCTGTAGCAAATTCTCCTTCTTTAAGTTTTTGTCCATCTATAATGATTTTTTTCTTTTTAATCATCATATCTCCTCTTGGATGCATTTCTTGTTTTAGGATAGCCTTTCTCTTCTTACTGAAAAAATAATTGGAAGGAGGAATCTCATCTCTAGAAATAGGCTCAAGATCACTTATGTATAGAGCTCCCTCTTGGGGGTTTCCATAAGTAGACTACGATGGAGTCAAAGAGGTAATGGGACTTCCAAGTTTCGTCGATGTTGTTCCTCCTACTTTTTTGGGAATGTTCTCAGGGATTTCTGAGGATATTTCCAACTCTTTTCCTTTCCCTGCCTCTGATTTTTCTATGTGAGGAACTTCTGTTTCTTGTGGAGGCAATTCAATTTCCTTTATTTTTCCACTTGTATTTTCTTTATCCTGTACATCTGTTTCAAAACCTGGAGGAGGCCCTTCCTGCTCTAGAGGAGGGTTCGTGGACTCACCCTGCAAGATCTTTGGAAAACAACTTCGCCTATGACTTTGAAAAGACATGAAACCAGTCTGTAAATCGGGTGATATGACCCGTACCCTGTTCAATACCTCTTCATAAGTTTTAACCTCCTTGAATATATCATCATAAAAAGATTGTTCATGTTCATAAGCTTTCAAATTACAGTGCATCAAATGTCTGCTTAGTAATTGATAAGGGTCATGCTTTCTATGCTCAATATCTACCAGTTTTATCTCCTCTAATGCCTCGGCTTCCACTTTAGAATGGCCAAGGTTTAGTAATGAAAATTTCCCGACATACACAGGGAAGATTGGCCAGGATTTCTTTTGAGCTACCTTTAGCTCTATCCCAATACCACCTTTCACTATTTGATATGCTACCTCCCTCAATACCAGTCTGTCTGGGAGGAATTTAGGAAGTGCGTGAGGGGGAATTGAGCACCCATAAACCCTAATGTAAGAAAAGTTTTCTTCCACAAACCAGTCAGCTATTGCTTTGATATTTTCTGAGACTGCCTCAGAAATGCGAGGGGGTTCACAGCCATAAAACATTTTATGCATTGGAATTATTACGAAATAACAAATTTCGTAAAATGCATTCTTAGCATTTTCTTCCCAAAGTGTAGAATGATACTCATGAATGGGCTCAGGGCAGGTTATGTTCCAACTCTAATTCATCAGAGGAAATGGAGTCACAAAGAAAATTGCATCCATGATGTATACTGACATATAAAAACCCACTGGCTGACCTTTAGATCTTGCAACTCTGTAGTTCAAGATTTCTTGTGCTAGGTTATCCAACAAAATCTTACTCCAGTTAAAAGTGTATCCTTCTAAAGCTTCTTCTAAAAAAGGCACCCAATCTGCAGGAAAATGGCAGGGATTCTTTTTCCCAAAAAGTCTACAGAGCATAATGGCTGCATAGACCATATACTCGTTCAAAGACGTCATGGCATAAACCCCATGGGTATCGATCCTAAACTTTGATGGACATCTCCACCATTCTCTAATTAAATCTGGATAAGTTCGGTCGGCCTCAGTACACTCCTTCCTTTGAAATTCAGCTAAAAACTCAACATTATAAATATACTTAGGATTTGGCAAGAGTTTATACATTACTTGTATATGCTCTGGCCTTAATGAGCCGACAGTAACCCCTTGATCATTCAAAATGCTTCTTGTCGAGATATCAACCTTCTCTAAGGCCCAATTGATCATGTCGTTGTATGCCATAAGCCAAGGGCGTGCTGCGATCTTATGAAGCTCTGATTCTGCTATATCCTGAAAGTGATTTTTGGAATCAGTAGGAGAATTCTTGGTTTTGTCCTCTAGGAGTTCATATATTTGTCTCCAGGATTTAATTGAGTCGATGGCTTGTAGAGTTGTGTCAGATATGATATCTCCTTCTGGGTTACACATCTCCTCTGTATCATCACTCTTATTCGGTGCTTTCTTCGGTACCATGACTTTATGTTAACTGGAAAACCTGTCACAGAGAAAGGGTGTATGAGCTCGACTGAAATCGTCTTATGCTTGATAGTATGAAACAAAATATATTGTGAAACTTAGACCTTCAAACTCTCTTTTAATTCATTTAACGATGAAGGGACTGAAGCAGCTGACAAGAATTCAGTATATTTAATGCAGTAGATATTTACTAAGATACGCATTAGTGTCACATATCACCAGTTATTCTTTATTTAAGTGGTCATAGTTTGGCGCTTTTGAATTCAAAATTCGGAACATTTCATTCAATCAGAAACCAAAGCGTGAACAAAACCTAAAAAAAAATTGATTGTCATTAATCATGCTTTCAAAACAAAGTTAAATTAGACTAATGACAGATTAAGAGTCAAGATTTCGTGTTTCGGGATTTCGAGGA
Source organism: Picea mariana (assembly GCA_032191745.1). NCBI lineage: Eukaryota > Viridiplantae > Streptophyta > Pinopsida > Pinales > Pinaceae > Picea > Picea mariana. Next base: position 5,282 of record JASDQU010339672.1, read on the forward strand.
TCGAATTGACAAGAGGTATGTTATCACTAAATCTCGATTTCTGAAATCATGAAATCACAACAAGATTAAATTAGGACTTAAATTCATTTTAGCAAAATAATTGATCGTTATTAAGCGTTTCGGGATTTCAGAGATCATGTTGACAGGAAGTATGTCATCGATGAATCCCAATTTTCGAAATTGTGAAATCATTAACTTAAGCTGTGAATTTTCGTTTAGTGAATTAATTAATCAAGATTAAGGACTGACCTCCAAAACAAGATTAATTTAGACTAACACAGATAATTGATCGGGATTTCATGTTTCAGGATTTCGGGGATCGTGTTGACAAGAGGTATGTTATCGCTACATCCCGATTTTTGAAATTGCGAAACGATTAATTTACTCTTTGATAATTATTTATTTCAACTTTTCGGGAAATCGGGGATCGGGATTTTGCGATTCGATATGTATTAAACCTATGTTCTCAGTAAACCCCGAACCCTGAAAAACTTTTAAAGGTTAGTCTTAACTCCTTTAGGGTTTAAGATTTTCATGATTAAAAAATAACTTTACAGCAAGCATGTCAGGACTTTTATAACACTTTTGTTTTTTTTCCTTTAATTATTTAAGGAATAAAGTTTGTTAGGATTTCGGTACCGGCCTTTTGGAAATGATAGTGAGGGTTATGCTTCATGAAAAGCCAAAACCCGAAAAAGGAAGGTTTAAGTTTTGAAGATGAAAAATTTAATATATGTTTCAACGGCTTCCTCAACCCATTATCAACTGGGCGATTTCTATTTGCAGCGTCCCATTCAGAATTTAAAGTGTCGTCCAAAAGGCGATTCACATGGCCACAATTACCCTGCTCTCAATGCAACTACAACTGGAATAATATGCCTTTGAAAAGAGACTCATTATCAATTCTCGGTCTTAGTCTATTTTTTTATTTCTTTCATAATCAACGCCCAACTAGGAATTCAACTCATGAGTCGAGGAACATGGAATTCGTTTAACTTATACATGTGATTACTCTAGCATGCCTTCCATCAATGCTCAACAAATTAGCATTTCAATTTCAATACCCGATCTGGGCGAATTTCCATTAACCATACCAATACCACAACTGAATTTTAATTCTCTTGTCTTCATTTGAATTTAGACTTGGTGCCCAGGCTGCATTTTGGTCACTGCTTACTAAACACCATTTCAATGTTTTGTTCTCTCTAGAACAACAAGAAAATATTTAATGACAAATATACATTCTTTCTGTGTGCCACAATAACGAGAGCATTTCCATTCAATGGTTATTTTTCCACTTTGATCTATGTATTCAACACAGACTTAATTGCCCTTTTTTTCCACTCACATGGGCTTCTTCCCTTTAACAAGTTACAATCTCATTCTACAGGATTAAATTCACACAAAAACCCTCAATTAAATATTCAGCTTTGATTTTCATTCAACCTCTCTACAGGAACCTCGTATTCCTGTAACTATCACCTCTTAACATGAACAAACCTCGTGAAACCATTCACTCACAGATAAATACTCTGTATTTTGGCCCAAATCATATATAAATTCATTCAAACCTTCATTTACAGTCATTCATTCACACAGATTGAATGTCTTCTCATTAGGATTTCACGCACAAGTTAGTTACCTCTATATTAACCAACATCCATCAAACTCAAACACATTTCACATAGACTGTGTAAGAGTAAACACACAATAATTGATGAATTTCTCTACTCATTAAACAATAAAATTGTACATGCTCAAAACATCATAACCTACCCTTCTATGGCCAAAACCTGTCTCTAAGGCCAACTGAAGTGAACCCCATATTTCCCTCCAGCTTACATATTTATGCATGGCATATGACATTGCCAACACACCAACAGACTACTGAATTCATGCTAACTGTTTCTATTTTAGACCTAGATCTTTATCCCTATAGTGATTCACTAAAACAACTTCATATAAGCTTGCAACTCATTCCTAGGTCTCTTTATGAATCCATCGAATACTTCCTTCAAACAAGGACTTAGTTACAATGACTCATAACTCTTAGTGACACCTAACCATACCTTAGAACCTTCTAAATCTATGCTTGTAAACTATGAATATTTTACAAAATATTTTACAATAGAAACCCTTTCTTGGGCAATATTTAGACTTGTCAATGAGAGCAGATGCTCCTGCATCAGATTTTGTCATATCTCCAATGAGGTTTACATCTGTCCACCTTCAATGGAAGCGTGAAATCTGTCTGTAGATATTTTCTCATATCGCCAACTGTCTGCAACAATTCTCCTCCCACTTGCTCTGATTTTGATATACGAACATCTCCAATGTTGACATAACTTCCCCTCCCACTTGCTCTGATTTTGATATATGAACGTCTCCAGTGTTGACATAACTTCCCCTCCCACTTTATTCATGGCATGGTTGCGATGTCTCATGACCACTATGTCCTTATCCTCATAATTTCCTTATCCTTATCTTGATCATTGAGTCTATGAAATGATCCCTTCCTTTATCGAAATGTGAAGCAATGTGTAATTTAACTACTCAACTTCTCACTTCTCTGGAAATTCATCAGAGGAAAGATGTTGACGTATGTTTAGGTAACAACATCAACAATAACTAGAAGCTCGACCCTCCTTTGTTTGAGTTAGAAGATCAGGAGATTAGGTATTTATCCTTCAGAATTAATTTATTTAATGAAATATCTGCTTATATTAAAAGTAATCTTTCATTATGAGCATATAGGTCAAATTATTTTAAAATAGTAGTCCACCGAAGTGGTTGAAGGGATTCGAAATTATTTTAAAATAGTAGTCCACCGAAGTGGTTGAAGGGATTCGAAACTAAAAAGTCATGGTCATGCCTTTGGGTTTGGAATCATCTAGGTTATGTTGCGCCAATAGGAAAAGCTAATTCTACCCCAGCAACACCCAATTCACCTGATATCGAATTGTGCCTCCTCAAACACATCTTTGATGAGAAATCACGCAAAAGGATGGAAATCAAACACCTCTCTGATGAGAAATCACGCACAAGGATGGAAATCCTGGAAAATTTGAATCTGGGACCAGTAGAAAAGCATTTTGGAACAATTAAGCATTACAAAACTCTCTCAAGTCGCTTGTGTGTGCTCTGTGTGGATTTTCATCACATCAGAGTCCCAAGTGAAAATAAATGCATTTACAGTGGCCTGGAAAATCAAGGAAGTCGTTGGTAGACCATCTTTTAGGAGCTTTGGCATGATGCAAATGACTACCTACCCATAGGAGAAACAATAAGCAGAGAATAAATTTACAATTACGCTGCTCAAATTCAGATTGCTCTGGAAGTTCATTAGGAACGAATGTCCTTGTTTGAAATATTCATCTTTTAATTTTATGCTAATGGAGTTATTGTTCCACTTCCGAACCTCCTCAATGATGGGATACTAACCATCCATGGGGTGGACAAGTTGCTTCTTGTTCTTGAACCGTCGTTCTCGAGATGTCACAATAATTACTACATGTCTGACAGTGCTCCACCACCAGCAGCTGCTCCTACGTTGATATCACAATCTTCATAAGCCAGTTTATCATCTAATGAATATCATAATACCCTTCATGCTTGAATATGAAACACTAATTTTGAGAGATCAGGGTTACATCATCCTGCCATTGGCCATGAGCACCAAGACCCTAGATATTTCGTGCCTACAAAACCTCATCATCTTTACGCTCAGCGAAGACTCCATTTTGTTGAAGGGTAGCCAATATTTTACTAACATCTTGATATACCATGTGGTTCCCACAAGAGGTTGTTGTTGGCCGATCTTATGCATCTTCTGGAAAAGTATAAGACTCCACACTCTCCTCTACGACCAATTTTTGGTGATGACTGACAATAAACCCTTCACTGTCAATCATGTGGGCATAAAGCTTCCAGGTGCTTTTACCAATAGATGGATAAAAGTTCACGAGATTGTTTGTCCCTTCCTCACATCATCATTAGATGTAGGGGATTTCTTACGACAACATAAGCAACACGGATAATAAGGTTCATCAAGGTGTAATATTAAGGAAAAAATTAATGAAGTAGCTTAGTATTCTTTAATTTTAGTTCCATCTATTTCTGGTTCTTCCAATCATCAACATCTTGATATTCATATCAACGAGAGAATTCATCTCCAATAAGGAAGCACTGAATTCCCTATGTATACACTTCTGCAACAAGAGCTTCCACCAACATTTTGTTGTCTAAATGGAATGATTAGAATCTATGATATGATATCAATGAATGGCTCTGAATTCTCTTTTATTTCTTGATTTTAAAAGACCATAATTACACACTCCAATTTCTTTTATTTTTCTGTGTAATTCCATGTAAAATCCCTGCAAGTATTGTGCCACGTCTCTACAAAAGCATTGCAATCCAATGGGAGACAGATTAGTGGAAAACAAATTGATGCATGGAGATAACAAGCAGTGCCATGATCATATTGATAACTGAACTTGTTATAACCAAATTAAAATATAAAACCCCTGAAAACATCTAATGGAAGGTGGACACGTGGAGAGAACATGCATCCCCATGAACGCATGGATTTCTATGAGTGTAATAGCGGGTGAATTAAGGGAGTAAATTATTTACACTATGATTGGTAATGGACATATGTTCGGTCAACTCTAGTCCTCAACTCTTACATGGTTGTTGTATATAAGTGATTGAAGTTAAAGATTCCATATCACAATGATTAGAAAAGTAGAAAATAATGGAGTGTTTTTTAATAAGATGATAAAATTTTATTTTCGAATAAAAAATATTAATATGATTAACTTGTAAAAAATACATGGTTTGAAATTGTTCAATTTGTCATTTCAATGTTTATGTAAAGATCTAATTTCAATTTGTCATTTCAAAGTTTAGAGTAAAGATCCAATTCCATGAGTACTAATATCATTTTTTTTGGATTTTAGTGTTACTATTAGGTCACCTTGGATGAGAGAGATTGTTGTTCACATATAGGTTGTTCACTTTTCCTATGAGACATTGTCAGTCTCACCTCTATGTGATATTGGGCACTTTTCTTAACAGAGCTTGTCATTCACATGTGTATTATATTATGTCATAAGCAATAAGTAGAGTTAATGACATACCTTTGCATGATGTTGTGTCATAAGAAATAGGTAGAATAGAGTGAATAGGTGAAAATAAAGGATAAACATCCAGGAAAAATGGTCATAAGAAAACTACATTTTCATATCAAACTTGTTGCATTATGATATCAAGTTCCTACTAATGATTGAGGGCGAGCGACTGGGCTGTACGACTAGGGTTTCGCTAGTCGCATCCTGAAATCTCCAGGGAGAAGGGGGCGAGTGCCTCTACAAGGGCATGAGGTGCTCTATGATGAGCAGGACTCTGCGGTGGGAAGGGCGAGCGCGAGCGGGGCTTTGCAACGAGAAGGGTGGCGGGTAGCAGAGTGAGCTTCTTCAAGGGCAAGAGGTGGTTCAAGGGGGTCGGCGGCTCCGAGGATCCATGGCTCGGGTGAGTGCTTCTTTAGGGAGAGTGGGGCTGCAAGATCAACGACCACGGTGGGATTTGTGGCAAACCCAGGACGTTATTCTAATATCTCTCCTTGTGCGTACCATTTTCGGATGCGCGTTGTTGTCCATGTTGCGGTGGGGGTTTCGTTTTTTTTCTNACGTCCTGGGTTTGCCACAAATCCCAGGACGTTATTCTAATATCTCTCCTTGTGCGTACCATTTTCGGATGCGCGTTGTTGTCCATGTTGCGGTGGGGGTTTCGTTTTTTTTCTCTGCAGTTTTTGTTTCCTTTTGTTGTGGTCCTCTCTCCTTGGTAAGAAGAGGTTTGGGCCAGAGCTTTGAGGTCCTCACTGGGGGCATGCAGTGTTTTTGATAAACACTTTGAGGTCCTTTGGGAGCGTGAGGTGTTTTGTTTAACACTTTGAGGTCCTATGGGGGCGAGCAACTACTGGTTTATTTTCCGAATATCTCTTTGTAGCCCGCGTGTTGGTTTACATATCTGTCTATTCTCTGGTTTTGTTGTGTCAGTGGTAGAATATGATTTTTGAGAATGGTATTCGGACTAGATCTGCATTGAGAAAGATTTGTACTTTGTCAAGAGAACATATTATATATCAATATAATGAGTAATTTTATGTTGGAAAAGAAAGTTCCTACTATTGACATTTTATAAATTGTCATATATATATATATATATATATATCTTTTATTTTATACTTTAATGATGACACGTTGAATTTGATTTCTATTGTAGAAACGAGGCCTTTTAATTGTGCTTCTCATATCCCTTTAGTATTTTCTCTTTGAAGTTATCACATTTAGCAAAACTCAAGTACACCAGTGGTTTTCCCAAATTACATTGAGTTGAATAACAAGAATGGTCAAAGTTGCCTCCAGAATTATGTGAATGACAACTATGTCGATGAGCTATTTGAATTGTTGATTACAACTACTCGACATGAACACCATCAAATACATGTGATTCCTATTCACATTCATTGGTGACTCTTCCTTGTGATCCCTATGAATTCAACACACAATGGATACTCCAAATTATTCTGCTAAGCCCACAACTGCTTCTCGTTGTTTGGTAAATTTGTTAGTAAATTATGTAGAGGTAGAGAATCTTTAACATTAGCTAAGGGATTTGCTCTTATTAGATAGTTCTATGAAAAAAATGATAATGCAACAACCAATGAATCAACTTCATTTCACCAAGGGATGGTATATCTATGAAGAACATGAAAGTAGATGTAGTACGAATGGTGGATGGAGGTTTACCCTGGAGAAGAAGAAGGAATTTGGATATATTGTAATTATGCATGCTATGTATATTATCCGTCCCTTAATACATCACCTTGTGTGCCTCACTGAATAGTGTATTAGCGTCCCTCCCACCTTTTGACATACCTTTCAATATTGGAAGCATGAAAGAAATCACAAAGACACATTATATGAACCAAGAGTCTTAAAGAAATACTCACAAGTTTTTGGAAAACAACATTATTAATCATCACTTCTTTTGGGACATCTTTGGGTATTTTTTTTATGAGAAAAAATTCACATGGTAGC
>JASDQU010339675.1:0-12529 GCA_032191745.1 Picea mariana
CCCCCTCGAAGAGGCAAGTGAACATGAGAGGATCCCTTCCATAATAGGATCCATTGTATGGTGTTGCCCTACCTCAAGGGTTTGGTAATAATATTGTGTGGTTTTTTCTATCTTGCTTTGTGGATCTATTGTGTATTCAGTAATTGTGTTGATTATATCTTCAGATCTAGTATTGGTTCTTAACAACTGGTGAGGGTCTGGTCCCTGCATGCTTAGTCTAATGATCAGGTGGATCAGCATCGGATCCACAGTGACATGCCTGTCAAGCCATAGATATCCTCCATGGTAGCATGATAGGAGGAGTTTAATGCACACATTAACCTCCTGATGTCGACCGAAGTGGGCAACCTTCATTACGTTCAAGATCATGGAGTGCGTGAACTCCTTAATCCATGACTGGGGAACTATCTTGGGATTATTCCCAGTCATCTTCATCAGGTACCTATGTGGTGTGAGCATCACATAGTTTTTTTGGTCTCTAAGGTTAAAGTTGTTGATCTTGAGAGCTGGGATCAGTCCCAGCTGGGGTCCAACTATGTGTATACCCTTCGAGAGGTATGCAGTGATGAGCATGTACTCAAAGTCACATGAGACATTGTCACGGTTCATCACACCAGTCAAAGGCGGGATGTAGTTTGGCAAGAACGACGGGATCTGTTTTGAATTAGCCATATCATCGTGATGCTTGCTTCGTTTCTTAGCAGTGCAACCAGAACGTCATCCGGTCGATGGGGATGCTTGCAATCTATCAGTCGACGATGCCTATATTCCTACAAACATGACTTTCTCAATCATGAGATCCATGAGAATTTCCTCCACCGACTTCTCTACTATGCTACATTCGCTCGACATTCACACTTGTAATAAAATAAATCGGGTAGGCAAACGAACAAGAAAGGTAATAAATTAAATGGTGAGGTCTAGACAGCACAGCATGGTATGCAATCAGTTCTCTGTTAGTGTGGATATCTCAGTTTGCAAAAAGTGGTCCCGGTGCAAAATTCGACGAGTTAAATAAGCAATGTCATAACAAATACCTTCAACGAGTATGAATATGTCCATCAATGTGTATCCATCTGTTATGGCGTGGTCTCAACAGTCCAATGGTGATCTTTCTATAACTAATTGTGTTTCTAGCCACTCTAGACCATCGTTCTAATGGTCAGGATGCCTCCAATGGTCATATAGCTTCATCGTGGTGAAGTCCCATTCTGCGTGGTTCAGCTATTCTGGCAAGGTTCAAGTTCTGCAAGCCTGCCTTCTGTGAAGTCTTTTCTAGTACTTCCCATAGTTTTTCTAATTTTTCTTTCTTCTTACTGAGATTCCTGGCCTTCTTTCCTGTAATTTGAGTCTTTGGATTTGTCTTTCCATTCTTATTATTTTCTTCCCTTAGAGTAGTAACTTCGCACTATTGAGGGTTTTCCAAAGGTTTCAAGGGTAATACCTCTTCTCTTACTATTTCTGGGGTAAATTCACTTCTTTCCTGTATGGATAGGTTCTTGAAACTTTCTTGTGTTCTTCYAGCTTCGATAGCTAGTTCTTTGGCCCTCTATTGATTCGAATTATTCTTTTTTTCTTCTATTAGTCGCTTTATTTTTCTAGTCATGAAGTCCCTTAATTCTTTMTTTTTCTRTTATGTGGCTTMCTCCTCTACTTTCCTTYRGATTTGATCTTTCTCAATCCAGGTCTTTCCTAAAAAAAGTGCAAAAGGAGTGTTTTTCTCAACAAACGTAATGACTTCAAATTCTTCTTCGGTCAATGTTCCATGGGAAATCATAGGTACATTAGTAACTCTTCCACATAGGGTTATCATCTTTCCTTTAAACAAACTTATCTTTCCCAATAAAGGTAATATAGCAGAATTTCCCAAAATTTCCCAAGTGCTTTTTGGCATAATATTCACCTGTGTGTCCTCATCCAAAACACAGTCTATGTCGAAATCTCCTATTCTTGTTTCTATGCATTTCTTCTCTTTGAATATCTCTCGTAAACTGATGTCTCTGTGATCATTCAATGTTTCTTTCAGCTATAATAACATAGTCTCTGATTCTTTCTAGTTTTCTAACATATCCTCGGTCCTTTGACCTCCTTCATAGTTTTCTTGTCTCATGTTCATATTTTCAACTTTGGCAATCATTCTAGGAAAATCCTCAACTCTGTGACTAATAGATTTACAACAGAGAAAAATAAGACATGTGTGAGGGCATTCCTTATCAATATGTCTCAATATTCTACAATTATAACACAGTGTCAATCCTCTCTGTCTTTTAAATGATCCCCAACCCTTCCTGTATTGCGCACTCGGATCACAGTGATGGACCTGCAATATGCAACAATTCTTTCTAGGTTTCTACATCCACTTGTTAATCCAAAAATTATTTATATGCATAGGAATAACATATATTTCACTATCTCTATCAAATCTGTTTAGATTGACTTGTTATTCTAGTTGTGCCCTAGTTTTCGGACTAGGAAAAAATCTATCGAACATAACTAGACTCATACTTTTGAAGCAAAAATTTATGCTGATCTTACCTTTAGCAAAGCACAAAGCTTTGAGATCTTACCTCTTTTCTTCATATCTGGTTCCTTTCTTAGCACGAAACTTTACAAGTTAAGTAAAATAATGTGAACTATAGCAATAGATCTACGCGCAAAGATTTCTCTTTTCTTCAGTTCCCAGCAATCATAGTTTCAGGTCCCAGCAACGGAACCATTTTTTGGCACAAGGGCATACCCAGGGTTCAACGCTTCAACCACGCACCAACAAAACCCTAACTACTGGCCCTTTCGACAACACCTGCAAAGCAGATGAAGTCTCACCCGAGGTAGAGGCAGGGGGGGTTGTAGGACTCAGGTGTCTACAACCTAGCTAGGACAAAGATCTGTGATTACAACACTTAACAGATCATTTATCCAATACCATGCATTAATTCATAAATCCATTCACATCGCATATTAAACCCTAGATATAGAACAACGCACTAGCAACTAAGATCAAGTAATTTCATCACTTAGCACATAGTTATTGGATCAGATTTAGAATTCATTTATCATCAATAGAGCATTAAGCATCCATATATCTACCTAACATACATAAATACCAATACACTAACAGATAAACAACATAAAAAATATCAACAACATCATACAAAGCACATCCACACAGGATATACGTGGTTCACCCCAGTGTGGGGCTATGTCCACCAACTCTTCTTCTTCTTTATTAGTCTTCAAGCTTATTACATTCCTCTGATCATGTGCACAAAGCCACAGAGCCAACTCCACAATGCATAGGATATCTGTGCACACCTCGCCAGATCCTCCTTCCCCAAATTAGGTCAGGGCACAAAGTCTTACACAATCTTTGCAAAAAGTCTCTTACAATCACTTGCACTTAGCTCTGCAAGTCTTAACATACTTTAGTCATGCACTAAGCCCATTACCTCAAAATTGACATCTACATACATTGCCTAGATACTTATTTATACATTACAAAAAGGCCTAAACATGGGTAAACCCATGGGCCGACATCTCATACCCGTTACTGTTATAACCCTAAATTGCACCACACATGCTTACCTAGAATCAAGTCATCTCATATCCCTTCTTTTCCAAAGCACTGCTAAATAACTCTTTAAAAAACCTCTTTTATAAAGGCCCACATGCCCTACTCCATTACTGCACGCGTGTACACACTGGCTGACCTAAAACAGCCCGCGTGGACCGACAAAAGCACGAAAAAAGGAAAGTTGCCGACGGAACAAAAAATCTATGGGTGAGTTAACTGAAACTCCCGGCCATGCATGGCCAAGGGTTCATCCAAATACCTAGCTCCTTCTAGCCTGTAAAAGAAGGGGTAGGGGTCCCATTTGGAGGAGGAAAAATATAGAAAAGAAACTTTTCCCATTTGAGTATTCCCATTGTCCCAACCCTTTAGCCTTTCCTTGTGCCAGAGGAGATACAAAGCAAAGAAGTTGGAGGACAGTCGAAGAGGAGCCTAGGATAAGGTTCACAGAGTGGTGGCCGGTCTCATCTTTTGTAAGTTGACTCTTTCAAAGTAATAAAGAAAATGCTTTTCCCGTCCCAATTCATGAACTTGTTATAGTTTGACTAGTATATGTTTGGATGTCTAACCCGTTAGTATTTAAGTAGGATGCATGTGTAGTTTTTGCTTGTCTTGTATGCAGGTCGGCTTTGGAAGGAGTATTGCAAACAAGTAATCAAGTACAACAGAGGACCAACATCAAACGCCCAGAATGAGGTAGGTTGAAATTTCCATGCATTTACAAAGAAAAGGGGATTTAAATCTAGGGATGAAGGTAGAAAGTAGTTTTTCTTCGGTCATATCTATATGCAAAGTCGAAACCCTATTTTCTAGTCCATAGGGAGATTTCCCTCACAATAGAATTGGTGACCATACTAGGGAGACTCTCTCGGGTTCCTGGAATTTTATTTAGTTTTTGGGTAGTTCTAAAGACTAGTTTTTCTTGCCTATTTTTTCTTTTAGTTTCTGTAAGGTCTGAGCTAGCAGGGAGTCTGGTTTTCCATACTAGATTTCCTTGTCATTTGCTTGACTATGTTTTTTCGGGACCCGGAAAGGTACATGCGGCCTGCATAAGGTCTACACGCGTGTACCTGCACTCTACTCTCTTACATCCCGCTTGTGAATGCTAGCTATAGAAGTAGCAGTAGCGTGTAGAGTTCAGAGAACTTCTGAGGCAGTCATCCTCTTCCCTATTAGAATCACACATTCTCATGGGGTCTTATGGAATTCTTTCTAAGTCTTGTTTGTTTGCAGTCTTATCTTAGATTGTTTGGCTTTATAAAATTTTCCTTAGATTGTTTGCTTTTTCTATTAAAAAAGAGTGTCCAAGCCTTCAAGAGACTCTCATTATCAATATTAAAGGTCTTTTCCTAGTTTGGTCTGTTTGTTTTTAATTTTCCTCAGATTTTAGAGATACACACGGCCCGTATAAGGTCAACCCGCATGTACACACTCTTTGTCTCTATACAGCTCGTGTTCACACCCTGACTGTTGGATTAACAGTAGCGTGCCTATGCAGGATAATTTCTCTTGAGGGTAAGGCAGTCATCATTTCCCTTGATGAGAACTATACCTCTCAGGTATTTAAATCTCTATTAGTCAGTAGTTGAGGATTCATCTTACCTCTAGCTCGCTTTTTCTCATTTAAAGAAAAGTTGTCATAAAAGTAAAAGAATTTTTTTAAGGTTTTTAGACAAGTATGAGAGTCATTTTTCAAAATTGCTAGTGTGTGATTTTTGNATCTATGGGTGAGTTAACTGAAACTCCCGGCCATTCATGGGCGAGGGTTCATCCAAATACCTAGCTCCTTCTAGCCTATAAAAGAAGGGGTAGGGGTCCCATTTGGAGGAGGAAAAATATAGAAAAGAAACTTTTCCCATTTGAGTATTCCCATTGTCCCAACCCTTTAGCCTTTTCTTGTGCCAGAGGAGATACAAAGCAAAGAAGTTGGAGGACAGTCGAAGAGGAGCCTAGGATAAGGTTCACAGAGCGGTGGCCGGTCTTATCTTTTGTAAGTTGACTCTTTCAAAGTAATAAAGAAAATGCTTTTCCCGTCCCAATTCATGAACTTGTTATAGTTTGACTAGTATATGTTTGGATTTCTAACCCGTTAGTATTTAAGTAGGATGCATGTGTAGTTGTTGCTTGTCTTGTATGCAGGTTGGCTTTGGAAGGAGTATTTCAAACAAGTAATCAAGTACAACAGAGGACCAACATCAAACGCCCAGAATGAGGTAGGTTGACATTTCCATGCATTTACAAAGAAAAGGGGATTTAAATCTAGGGATGAAGGTAGAAAGTAGTTTTTCTTCGGTCATATCTATATGCAAAGTCGAAACCCTATTTTCTAGTCCATAGGGAGATTTCCCTCACAATAGAATTGGCGACCATACTAGGGAGACTCTCTCGGGTTCCTGGAATTTTATTTAGTTTTTGGGTAGTTCTAAAGACTAGTTTTTCTTGCCTATTTTTTCTTTTAGTTTATGTAAGGTCTGAGCTAGCAGAGAGTCTAGTTTTCCATACTAGATTTCCTTGTCATTTGCTTGACTATGTTTTTTCGGGACCCAAAAACGTACATGCGACCTGCATAAGGTCTACACGCGTGTACCTGCACCCTACTCTCTTACATCCCGCGTGTGAATGCTAGCTATAGAAGTAGCAGTAGCGTGTAGAGTTCAGAGAACTTCTGAGGCAGTCATCCTCTTCCCTATTAGAATCACACATTCTCACGGGGTCTTCTGGAATTCTTTCTAAGTCTTGTTTGTTTGCAGTCTTATCTTAGATTGTTTGGATTTATAAATTTTTCCTTAGATTGTTTGCTTTTTCTATTAAAAAAGAGTGTCCAAGCCTTCAAGAGACTCTCGTTATCAATATTAGAGGTATTTTCCTAGTTTGATCTGTTTGTTTTTAATTTTCCTCAGATTTTAGAGATACACACGGCCCATATAAGGTCAACCCACATGTACACACTCTTTGTCTCTATACAGCTCGTGTTCACACCCTAACTGTTGGATTAACAGTGGCGTACCTATGCAAGATAATTTCTCTTGAGGGTAAGACAGTCATCCTTTCCCTTGATGAGAACTATACCTCTCAGGTATTTAAATCTCTATCATTCAGTAGTTGAGGATTCATCTTACCTCTAGCTCGCTTTTTCTCATTTAAAGAAAAGTTGTCATAAAAGTAAAAGAATTTTTTTAAGGTTTTTAGACAAGTGTGAGAGTCATTTTTCAAAATTGCTAGTGTGTGATTTTTGACCTGATTCTTTGCGATCTCCGATTAGGCAAGAATTTTTTTTCTTGGTTTTTTCTTGTTGGTATTTTTCCTTTTTGCTTTATCAAGCATTTAAATAATAAAAAAAAAATCTCTTTTTCATTTTCTTATTTGGTTGAAAAGTGTGTTTCTGTATTACTAGCCAGGGGAAAAGTCATTTATTTCATAATTTTTTGCAGTTCACTTAGATAATAAGTAGCTTGTAGTCAAGTGAAATTTCTTTTAAGTTTTCTATCCAAAATCTTAGAAAAGTTAAAAAAAAAAAAATTGAAAAGTTGTTGAAATTTTGCATTAAGAAAAGTTTTGTTTCCAGCTTTTTATTCATTTTTTTCTTTCATCTTTTCACATCATCAATTTCACTTTCATACCCCTTGACGTAAGACAAAGCCAAAAAATTAAAGCTAAAATCTAAAATATATTAGACTTTCATGTTTGTAGGGTTCACCAACTAGTTCAGGATTTAGGGCCTTGGATTAGGTTGGAGAGGAAACTCTTCAAGCCCATTTCAAATCAAACATTGGAGTTTGAGTTAGTGAGTGTTTAAGTATAGTATCGTGGAATTTATCCGGGACCCCCCTCTAACACAGGGGATAAACACGAGGTTGTGTGTGGAAAGGTAGCAGAGATAACCCCTCCAAAATCGGACCAATCGTAGTGGAGAACACATATAGAGGGCTTGTCTTGGGATTCCGTCGTTTGCATTTACCACGAGGCTTTGTGGGTCTCGAATCCATTCAAGGTCCTTATTTTTCTTCCAGACCATTTTCTCTTGATACCCTTGACAAGTTTCGAGCTCGATACCCTGCTCATTGTGATCTACCCAACTTTCGACTGTACCAGCCTGGTGATTGTTCACGCGCTGGCAACCTAGTTGCCAATCTTTTTTAGGGACATACACAAGTGACTGAGGGGGTATACCATGGTACCTAGGACAGACATCAGGCCATGCTTTACAGAGTATACTCAGAGGGTGCTTCCATGTTCAAGTTTCACTTGCACCGGTAAGTTGCTCTAGTGTTGGTTGTTGTAACTGTTCTTCCAATTAATTTAGTGTCTACATGTCTTATCTTCTAGGGACTTTTTTTAGTGTGTGTTACTTTTGAACATTTAGACTACCTTAGAGTGTCTTTGATATTCTCACATGGTGGAGGATCACAAGCTCTGTCGGTCACAAAGGCTTCTTGGCCTGCCACTGGTTACACTGGAGCCAACCCCGCCACCATTAAGGAAAAAGCTAGACCAACAAGGGTCTTTTGAAGCGATCGGGTTACAAGCCATTGTACCCAACCAACCCCTAGAGGAATCAACCATTTCGGACCTTGAAGCAACCGCTCTTGTCCCAGTTGAAACCCCAACCACTAATTTCTTGGCACCTTTCATCATACCAATTCAATTTTACGAGTGCCAGATAGTGTTGCACATAGCAATGGAAACAAATGTTGTTACTCCTTCTGGGAAATATTCAATTCCCACCATAGTTGTCACCACAGGAGAGCTTTCACCTCCTAACCCACCATCATTATTCCGAGCCACCATGGTCTCGACCACTTCTACATCACACAGTGGTATGATCCCGTCTTTGGCGACGGCCACAACCCTTTCACACCAAGTGCAACGGGCCCTCCATTCTCATACGGAATGCCTAGTTCAAGTACAAGTCCTATACTTTCTTACTCCACTTTAAATACTTTAGGTCTGGGGGTAGGGAGCTCTAGTGCTCCTCTGCAAGGTCACATGGAGGGCACTCTTGCACCTCCTTTTAACGCTTTCCCTTATGGAGGAGGTCATATCCCTCCTTCATCCCCTTCACTCGGTGGCTCGCATCAGCCATCCATCAGGCAACCTACACACAATAGTTTATTTGGAGCGGGGAGTCAAGGACCACCTTCCCATAGTATGTCGGTAGGTTTGACACCATTTTCTTTGAGCAGAACATTTGGTAACAATACCTTCTCGTCAGTCGCTTTCCCGATTGGGAGCAACCCCATTTTTGGACAATCTACTCCTATGCATGGCACTATTCCTTCCCAGAGGGAAAACTCAACAGGACCTTGAAATTCAGAGCAGGGATTTGTTCTCTCATCTGGAATGCCAATCTAGGGTAATATTTGCCACAATCAATGGAACCCCGGACAAACTACTATGCCCATCCCCACGGGACCACCATGAGGCAATCCTTCCCAGAGTCCTTCAAATATAATGCATGCCCAACCATCTATGTCCTATTTGGGAAATCAGCCAATGATGTCTTTTGATATGCAAAATCCTTACACTGGCCAGGGCCATGGTTTCTACCAGAATCTGGGCCAGCAGCCAAACTTTTCCTGGCAACCTGGTGCCAGTCAAACTCCAAGCCCATTTTTCCTAGGATATAACCAACAACCCAAACTTCTCTTCCTGGCGACTTTGCACTTGCCAGATTTGACAAGGTTTTTGAATGACCCTATTTTTCATGGTCCGCGTTGGCCTCTTATTCCGATGAAGTTGCCTTTAGACATTCCAAAGTTTGAAGACAAGCCTAACGAATATCCAGGAGATCATGTGACTACCTTTCATCTTTGGTGCTCATCTAACTCATTGAAAGATGACTCCATATAGATGTGATTGTTTCAATGTACTCTCATTGGGAGTGTCATTAAATGGTACATTGAGCTCGATCACTCAAGATACTTGTCCTTTGGTGAACTGGCAATGGCATTATTGAACCATTTCCAGTTACCTGTGAGATACGACGTTGGCACAGAGCTACTCGCCAATTTCGAACAAACAATATTGGACCATATCTCTAATCACATCCGAGAATGGAGCCGTCAGAAGAGTTTAATCAAGGTACCAGTCCCACTAGAATTCCTGCTTGAGTGGTTCCTTAAGTATTTGGTCCCACAGTTATCCAAAGACGTCGCGACGTTGGGAGTTTTCTCTGAAGAAGATGCCATCATGAGGGCTCAACAATTTGAGCTCGTATATTCTCAATCCAGTTTGTTATACAACATCTTTCCAGATGCACCACGTTCAATCCTTGATAAAATTAAACAGAGAGTTGGACCACATGCCAATGGCATTATTGGTTCAGCACAAACAAAGCACGTTGAGAAATTGACAAAACAGTTGTAGCAGTTATCTATACAACACACAACGGCCAGCCAAACTACTGCTTTGGCTACTCCCCCTACCAAAACATCGAACGTACACACAGTGCAGTCGACTAACCCAAAGGCCACCCAACATCCTGAAGGAAAGAAAAAACAACGAAAGAAGGGTAAGGGGGATAAAAAACCCACCGATAATGTTGGTGGGGACAACACTAAAAAACGGAAGGCGAGGTATCCATGCAACTTGTGCGTGGAAGACCACCAGACCCATCTATGTCCTCGACTTGCAGAGGCCCAAAAATTTTTCACGCAGCAACAGCAGGCGGTGTTGACTAATCCATTTCAACATGGGAAAAATCTAACTCAAGCCTCTTTAAACATAGAAGGGGGCAGCCAAGAACCCTGTCCGCCTCCGAACAATCCTGCTTTCACGAACGTATATATGGTTAGGGGTGATGCTTTTATCTCAACTAAAGCACACGACTATAGTAAACCAAGCACTTCTGAGAAGGGTAAAGAAGCTAACCTCCCATCTCTTCCTCTATAGATTGAAAAGACATTGGGCGAAACAATGACATGTATTCCCAAAGGTGAATTTAAAAAATCTTCTCATAACCCAAATGCAAGGGCCGCCCAGAACTACTCTATGGTGGAGGATTTATCACAAACCCCCTGTGCGATGTCTTCTTTGGAAGTCCTCCAAAGATGCCCTTCTCAAAGGAAAGCCTTGTTAACCACTTTAGGCTCTATTGAGACTTGTAATCCGAGTACAATAATGTTGGATACAACTAAATTAAAACCTCATCTGCCTTACCACGTAGCATTCCAGATAGTAGTGGCTTATCCAACGAAAACTTTTAATCAAAATATCTTCCACACGGTGGTTGATAAGGGACCCTCGACATGTGTGATGTCATTGGCATGTTGGAAAGCCATTGGCCAACCCATTTTGTCTCCGTCACCTACTCTCCTCACCGCGTTCGATGGTCGTTCTTTCCGACCACATGGTATAGTTCCTTCTTTTCCCATGTAGTTAGGAGGTAAGACCGTGTGTGTCAAAGTAGAGGTAGTCGATGCTCCCCTCAATTATAACCTCTTGTTAGGAAAGAGTTGGACTTATGCTATGCAAGATGTGGTTGCTATAGTTTTCTGGGTCTTGTTGTTTCCACACAAGGGCCGGATAGTGACCATCGATCAATTGTCTTTCTCCAAACCTAACCTTGCTTTGGGGGCATCCACGGTCCCGATGATTGATAATCCTCAACCAAGTGTCATTAACATGGGAGTTGGTTTATGCCCATCCTTGATGGGTACCTTCGATTACCCGCCCCCTCACGGCGATATCAAATTTATATCCAATCACCATAAGGTTGATATTTTTCAAGTTTCGTCATTCTGCATGACTTACTTCGAGGATCCATGGATACTCCCTTCCCCATTGGACACGATGGATGAGACAGGGCACCCAGGCATGTCCATTCCCTTGTCTACAGCTAAAGTAGCATACTCTTTAGTCCAGCAAGCTTCAGCTACCACTGATCTGAATCCTACACAAGATTTAGATCCACTTCTAGAGCCTATTTGGGCTCAGGGTTCTCTCGCTAACACTGATTCATTAGACTTAGTCTTGCCTTCTGACGAAGCAGTAATCAAAGAAATGACTAGTCTATACAAACCTTGGGAATATCTTCATCACATATCATATTTTCTCCCAGAGTTAAGCCGAACCGAAGCAGGAGACTTCACCGTAACCATGACGGGAGATCAATCGTTCTCTATTAATCTCTTAGCTACACACGAAATTTATGTTCAGGGTAATATGGAAACTATCGCTGAAACTATACCAATCAACATCTTCTAAAACCCTGGCATTGTGTAGAACGTCTTCATCGGAGTGGATTTCTCCCCTAAAGAGATTCAAATCTACACAAATCTTTTCAAAGAATTCTATGACGTTTTTTCCTAGTCTTATGAGGAAATGCTAGGTATCAATCCAAAAATAGTTGAACATGAGATCACAACATATCCTAATGCCAAGCCTGTTCGACAAAAGCTTCGTCTAGTTAATCCTAAGAAAGCAGCAGCCATTAAGGTCGAGGTTGAGAAATTTCTAAAGGCAGGTTTTATCTATCCTATCCATTTGACTCAATGGGTGTCAAATCATGTGCTAGTCAATAAAAAACAAGGCACAATTCGTGTATGTACCGATTTCCGTGATTTGAACAAGGCATGTCCCAAAGATAATTTTTCAACACCATTCATCAACCAGATCATTGATGAATGTGTTGGTTGTGAATCTTTTTCTTTCATGGATGGTTTTTCGGGATATAATCAAATATAAATCAAACCTGAAGACCAACACAAAACAGCATTCATTTGTCCTTGGGGTACATTCGCATATCGTAAGATGCCTTTTGGTCTTAAAAATGTTGGAGCAACCTTTCAATGGGCCATGTATTTTGCTTTCCATGACCTCAAGCATATAGTCAAGGCCTATATAGATGATTTAGCATCACGATCTCGCAAGAGAACGAATCATCCCACACACCTTAGACTTATCTTTGAACGTTGTCGCTACTTCCGGATTTGCTTGAATCCAAACAAGTGCAGCTTCTGC
>JASDQU010339682.1:0-12471 GCA_032191745.1 Picea mariana
TGGAGGAATTGGGAAAGAAGCAGGAGAACAACAAGTTGTACTGTGACAGTTAGAGTGCCATTCACCTTGCAAAGAACTCAGCCTTCCATTCGAGGACTAAGCATATACAGTTGAGGTACCACTTCATACGATCCGCCTTGGAAGATGGACAATTGAAGCTAGAAAAGATACACACTAGCCAGAATTCTGCAGACATGTTAACAAAGGGAGTAACCAAGGAGAAACTGAGTTCTTGCTCAATTTCAGTTGGTCTTCAAGAATGAATATGAAGATGAGAAATTTGCCAGGTCCAAGAAGGTTCAGAGTCCATCATCTACAGCAGCGGTGGAGTTGTTGAGATCAGTCTCTAAGTGGGAGATTGTTGGTTGTGGAGCCTGATTATCTTCCTGATTCAGAGGTCCTTACTTTCAGCCGTGTTTATACCCCATGAAGTATTTACACCCAAAAAGTATGCACACTCTTCCACGTGGGGGAGTGCAGAGGGGGGTCCGGGGGCGAAGCCCCCGAAGCAAAAATTGCCTTGTAAAAGTATATTGTAATTTCATTGTAAATATGGACCATTCATTATAAGGTTGCAGATCTAACGGTAGAGATTATGTTAGGGTTTTTTTTCCCTAGAAGCAAACTCTCTTTTATGAGGGAAATGTATTACGGCTATGGATGATGGTGAATATTGTATTCTGAGAGAGGAGACTGTGAGAGAAAGAAGAGGAAGTTACAACGGGTTTTGTTGTAGGTTGTATCCCTTCATTTGCTGGATAATAATAAAGGAAAGACCTGGCAATTTTTCTGGTGGACGTAGCCCACACTGGGTGAACCACATAAATCTGTGTCTCTCTTGTATTGTGTGTCTTCTATGTTTTGTTTCTGCATTTGTTTTATTTTATTGCTCCACGGTCCTATTTTTCTAACACATGATGGCACTAGATTTGGGCATCTGTTTTATAAATATTTAAACATTTCAAACAGATGGATCACATAGAGTTTGAATTTGAATAAGGAAAGTGAGGATTGAGCATTGTTAGTGAATTTTCTAGATTGTGAGCTTGAATGGTCAATTAGATCAGTAATTCATAATAAGACATGTGTTTGTGAGGATTTTTATTTGTTTTTGTACCCTTGCATGTGGTGAAGTAACATTCAAGTTGGACCCTATTGTGTGTGCCATGTTTTTTGGTTCAATTGCATACAGTTCACAATTCATCCACATAGGTATGTTATTAAACTAATATTTTTCAAATTCTAATGTGTGTGCTATTTTGTAACAAGTTTGGACTGCGAGAGTAGTTTGAAATTCTATTATGGTAATATAAATCCTTGGTTCTTAATTTATCCATATGGATATCAATGGCCACCCACCTATTCGAACTGGCTCACATGTGGTTTTCATCATTGGTAGTTATTTCCTAGAGTTTCGAGTCTTAAACTTCCAGGGTCATTTTGAGGCCCTAAACAACGTTTTTGGGGCTCGCCAAAGTCACACATTAGACAAAGCTAGAGTGTGATAACATAATGTGTATTCCTCGGATAGACCATTCCAATAGGCTATCGTACGCCTAAAACATAGATCGTATGCAAAAGTTACGACCCTGGGAAGTTTTTGTACCAACTTACCCTATCAGGGCCCACATAACGTTTTGCGCGTCATCTCCACATTGGGGCCACAAACCTTTTCGATTTTGATCTTCCAGGGGCTAGGTTTTTGGATGTTTAGGGTTTTTCCATTTATGTTAAAAAGAAATTTTGAGCCTCATTGTAATCATCTTCTTTTGAATGAGCGTAGCCATCACATCTCTTCTCAGATATAAGATGCCACCATTCTAGTGAGTCATTCACTTTGTAATTTTACAGTTTATGTGCATTGTCTCATTAATAAAAATTGTGCATTAATGTATCTTTGTGTTTCTTTCAATACTTATGTGTATCTCACAATATCTCTATATATTTCATTATTATATCTCTACCTTCATTTCATTCTCAAAATAAATCTAGATCAGTGGTATCAAAGAAAGCTTCTCATTGTCGTTTCTTAGTGCATGTCCCCAATGAGGTTAAGGTACATAGAGTTGGATCTCCAGCTATTTTACCTTGAGGAAAACCACTCTCATCAGCCCAAGTGACATCCCATGGCAGAATAAAAGAGAGACGTGGGAGTAGAAGATCCCATCAAGTTGTTGCTTGCGGAAGCCCTCACGAAACAAAGGAACGAGATGTTGGAATTGTTTTCCCAGATCCTTCAACGATTTCTAACAATAACAGGCATGTCTTCATCAAGTAGTCACTTTGGAGATGCTACTCCATTCAAGGTGCAAGTTGATTTTGATATTCTCATATTTGAAGGTCAGATCGATGCAGATGCTTTGGAAAAATGGTTAAATTTGCTAGAAGGTTATTTCTCTATTCACAATTTTTTTGACAAAGAAAAGGTCACCTTTGTGCTCCTCAAGGCTCTCCCCCATGTCAAACATTGGTGGGAAACTTACTGGGAGAAAATTTCCACAGAGGAGTCTGGAATATTTTTTGGGTCGATCCCACTTGGGATTATTTTATGGATCCAATCAAGGAGCAATATTACCATGTGGGAAACTATGATGACTAGTACATGAGATGGACCATGTTGCATAAAAAATGGGATGAAACAATGTTAGAGTTCAAAAATACCTTCTATACCTTGTGCACCAAGCTAGATATCGAAGACTCTGAGCAACATATGGTTCTAAAATACTGCAGGGCTCTACACAAATACATCTAAACTGAAATGGAATTTATGGGCATTTCATCACTGGGAGTTTCTTATCGATATGTTGTCAAAATCGAGTAGAAATTTAAGCAACAAAACAAGTGGAAGTTCATGTCTGCAAATCTGCAGCAACCAAAGTATGGTAAAGGCATCCCTAACTCATGGAACAACCAAACTCAAGACAATCAGCCCAATCCATAGGAAAAGAAGAGCAACGAGAAGACAAAGAAGGACACTAGGAAGTGGTGTGATTTCCACAAAATCCTTTGGCACAAGATCGATGAATTTCACTCAAAAACGTCATTGGTAGCTGAGATTAAAGAAAAAGAGTCAAACCTAGATTCAAAATATGATTCAGAAAATAATGGAAGGAGAAAAATCATCGACATAGACCCCACTACCACTATCACAACCAAAATAATCCAACCGGAAGCACCGACATATCTTGAAGAGGGGGAGCGACTCTTCCATTCACAGATGTGGGTGAAGGGGATCCCGTTGCATTTCAATATTGATAGCGGAAGCCAAATAACCTCATCTTAGTAGAGGTCATCAAACAATTGAAATTTCCAACAACACCACACTTGCAACCATACAACATTGGGTGGCTTCACTAGGAACGATATCTTCGTGTCAACCAATAGTGTCACCTATCCTATGACATCAATCCCTTCAAGGATGAGGTATTGTGTGATTTTTCCCCACTGGATGTTTGTGATGTTCTTTTGGGCAAACCATATATGTGGAAGTGCCACTTTTTTTATGAGTCTCTACCTCATAGTGTCATTATTACTCTAGGGGGTCATCTCTAGAGGATACTAGAGGTAGTTACGACTACTGTTTCTAAAAAATAGTGCAGTGAACTTGTTTCTCATACAAAAAAGTTTAGCTTCTTCACAATTCAATAAGGAAGTGAAAAAAAGGACACTATGGCCACTATGGACTTGGTTCAAGACCCCTCTATCTAGCAGAAGCATATTGAAAGGATTGAAGAAAAAAAAAAAGATTCCATCTACACACAATCATCTCATGCACTTAGACTAGTTGAAAATTTCCAACCCCTCCAACATCAGGTTCGCAAAAACCTTCCACAAACCAAGCAACACAATGTCTCCATCAAGGCAAACGATTCACCAAGGTTCAGATTCAACAAATGCTTTCCCATCTCCTATGGGAACTCAACACAATGGAGATTGTTGATTCCTAAGGAGGGAGGATTGATACATATGGATATTGATAGCCACCCACCTATTCCAACTGGATCACATGCGATTTTCATCATTGGAAATTATTTCCTAGATTTTTTTGTCCTAAACTTTTGGGGTCGTTTTGAGGCCTTGAACAACATTTTTGGGCCTCATCACAGTAAAAATATAGAAAATGTTAGAGTGTGATGACATAATGTGTATTCCTCGGATAGAAATTTCCAATGGGCTATCGTGCACCTAAAACACAGATCATATGTAAAATTTACGACCTCGGGAAGTTGTTGTACCAACTTACCCCATCGGGGCCCACATGACTTTTGGCGCTTGATCTCCACATTGGGGCACAAACCTTTTGGATTTTCATCTTCTAGGGGCTAAGTTTTTGGATATTTAGGTTTTTTCCATTTATATTAAAAAGGCCTTTCGAGCTTCATTGTAATCAACTTATTTCGAATGAGTGTAGGCATCACATATCTTCTCAGAGAGAAGCTGCCACCATTCTAGTGAGTCATTCACTATGTAATTTTATAGTTTTTGCACATTCTCTCATTAATAAAAAAATGTGCATTATTGTATCTCTGTGTTTATTGCAATATTTCTATGTATCTTGCAATATCTTTGTATATTTCATTGTTATATCTCCGCCTTCATTTCATTCTCAAAATAAATCCAGATCATTAATTTTTCTCAAACTCATTTTCAATTGGTATCATAATTTGTCTAAGTTATTGTTCATAGCAAAAATTGGTACAATGTTGTTGGAAATAATAATTTAATGAGTATTATCCCTATGTATGGATACAATTTTCTTCTTTACTTTGTTTATATGTTGTATTTCATTTAGGTAAAATTCCATTGAGGAGAGAAACAATAGGAACCCCTATGAAGTATCCTAAGGGGAAACAACCCAAGAAACCATATGAAACCTCTCAGCAGGAACCAATAGAGACTAAAATATTGTCCAAGGAATATGTTCCTATAATTCAAATACCTTCACCCGAGGAACATCGAACAAATCCGATATATAATGATACTATTTTTTTCATAGGAGCATAAACTACTTTCCGTGGATGTAATGAAAATAAAATAAAAATCAAATGAAATAATACCCTGAAGTAATTTTTCATAGCGAAATTTAAATAAGGGAAGATAAAAACAAGGTATTCATCAATGTCAGATAGTCTCATTTACATTATGTTGCATAGAGAACTCCTATCATGCCCTTCTACAAATATATTGAATCGATTATAGATCATACCATTGTAGGAAATATCACTATTATTAATGATGAAGGAAAATGTGTGGGATATTGTTTCTAGCATTTCATTTGGAGAAGTATTATAAGATATTAAATCCTAAAGAACACATTATTAAACTCCTTTTAGAGGAGTTTCATGAGAAACATCATGGTAATAAAATTCTAGTCAACTGGCGGAGAGAAGATAGAAGGTTTCTTCATAAAGATGATTGTAATTACTTCATTATCAATCTATAAGAGTTGTATGTATATGTCCTGCATTTGATAGCTATATTATATTGAGAGAAAGATTGTGTGAACTTCCAGGATGCTCAGGTACCATAAACTCACACAGTACTTACACCTAGAAGTTTTTTCAATTGGGCTTCCATTTTATCTTATCATCTTAATAGGATGAGCGAGAGAGAGAACAAAGAAAAGGAAAATATAGGGGTAGTCCCAACATTTTATATGCCATCCTATGTTTTGGATGTGGTCTATGCTATTAAGTTTTTTGGAGGCTTCAATCTCAATTGGCATGTATCAGAATACCTAGTAAATGTCT
Organism: Picea mariana; assembly: GCA_032191745.1. Classification (NCBI taxonomy): domain Eukaryota; kingdom Viridiplantae; phylum Streptophyta; class Pinopsida; order Pinales; family Pinaceae; genus Picea; species Picea mariana. Next base: position 5,751 of record JASDQU010339682.1, read on the forward strand.
ACTGCTAGATTTTCTAGGAAATAAAATATAATAAACATTATTCTAATATTTGCAATCATTTATTATCCCCAATATACAAGATTATATTTTGCAAAGAATTCCCAAGGATAACTAAATAGTCCATGAGATTGATTAGATACATTAGCAACTAGTACCTCCAAGAGTATTACACTTACCTAACAATATGTGGTGCAATTGTAGCTTCACATCTCTTGCCAAAATATGTACCAAAAAGATTTATTTATGGAGAATTGGCCTATCAAACAATGTTTTTGTTGATTAATTGGGTTGGTTTTCATTGACATCAACCCTTGAAGCAAGTCTGGTAGAAAATTTGGGTAGCCTGAACAATATGATTAATGGATTTCAGTTTGATTGATGTATAATGGTATGACGTTTAATATATTTGCAGGTAAGACTATTCTATATGGATAGAACATGTCCTTCCATTTCCGATGATATGGGTAACATCATATAACTCCTCACGATTAGAGGGTTATGGCCTGGTGAAGTGGAGAACCCTCATGAGTTACCAAGAAGGTCAAAGAAGTCAAATTAATTCTAGAAGCTCCTAGAAGAAGTTGACTAGTCAAGTGGGTGAAACTAGGAGTTAGTCATGAGTTAAGTTGTTGCAATAAGAAAATAATTAAAAACAATTTAGTTGCAACTAGAAGTGGAGAATTTACTATTTGTAGCAAAGTGAGTTAGAACTGGACAAGTGGTTAGAAGTGGGTTAGCCCTAAAAGAAGGAAAGTGGGTTAAATTGGTTAGAAGGTAACCCATTGAGGAAGATACTTGGAAGTATAAATAAGAGAGAAAGGCTCTCCCATTAATACTTATTGAATATAATTGAATATCTATTTTGTGAAAGGTTATTTGGCAGGTATTATTGATAAAGAAAAGTGTGGCAGGAAAAGTGCGTCAAGAAAAATGTGGTAGAAAAAGTGCGGAAGAAAAATCGCGGCAAGAAAAGTGAGACAGGAAAAGTGCGATAGAAAAAGTGCGGCACAAAAACCGCGGTAGAAAAAATGCAGCAGAAAACTCATGGCAGCAAAACTACGGCAAAAAACGTGTGGTAGGAAAATCGTGGTAGAACAATCGCGGCAGTGGAATCATGACAGTAAAACCACGGCAACAGAACGCTACAAGAAGAAAAAAGGTATGTTTTTCATATGTTTAGTGTTGAATTTATGAATCTGGTTGAGGGTTTTCCTTGTAAATCAGTTGGATGCCCTCTTGGAAGTTTAGGGCTTGTTGTAGAGTTAATCTGAGGTAGATCTACTCAAGTTTAGTATTGGTTCATGTTTGAGGGATTTTGGTTAAGGTATGCTGTTGAAGTTATTAGTATAGATAGAGGTTGTATAACAGTGAGGTTCTAGCACATGGTTTGAGGTACAGACTTGTGGTATAGTGTTTGATGTATATGTGATCAAATCAGATTGGTTGATGAGTATACAGTGACAGGTTTCGTAATGAAAAATTTGACATAATAGGTTGTGACGGTGACATATTTATTTTCTACATTTGGCACTTATATTTCAAGGAGGTCAAACAGGGAAAGGATAGGTGGTTGTATCCACCTTTCAATTGTAGCCGGAGAACAGAGGGGGTTATATCCTCCTTCTGGTTGTAGCTAGAGAATTGGGGAGTTGGACTTCCCTCAAGTTGTAGCCTAAAAATAGGGGGTCAAAACCTCCTTCCATTTGTAACTAGAAAACAAAGGAAGTTGGTGCTTCCAATGAATTTGATTCTTAAAGACAAATAAGAAAAAGCATTATGTGGTTTTCTTCTGCATTGGGTTTCCACGTAGAACAATACTGGTGTATTGTGTATGTGTATGATTGTTCATTTTTTCATGGGTTATTTACTTTGCACTTATTGGATGATAATTCTGTATTGATCATAAAGATAAATAACACCTGCATATTGTGGTTGAAAGGATTAAAAATCTCTATCACTGATTCACCCCCCCCCAGTAGTCCAACAATTGGTATCAGAGAAGGTTCCTTCAGAAATCAGTTTAACCATTGAAAGGTAGATCATGGAGAAAAACAATATGTATAAAAATGGAATACAATATGTATAAAAATGGAATACCATAATTTGATGGGGAAAAAGTATGCATTCTAGAGTAGAAGGATGAAAACATATGTATAGGCACAAGGATTTGAAGTTTGGAAATCAATTGTAGATGGATACAAAGAACTAGCAGTTCCACCAGCAAATGACAATGGAAAGAAACTCAATATAAATAATTCAAAATCTACAAATGCAGTTTTGAATGGTCTTTGATTCATTATATACCAAAGTTATACATTGTAGGTTCGCTAAATAGATTTGGGACAAACTTCAAAATATTTATGAAGGAGATTTAAAAGTCAAAGTAACAAAGCCTCAAGCTTACAGAGTTCAATTCAAACAACTAAAGATGAAGGAAGGTGAGAATATTGTAGCTTACTTCTTACGATTTGATGAAATAGTGAATGAAATCATAGGACTGGGAGAATAAATTGAAGAATCTTTAATTGTTAAAAAGGTACTAAGATCTCTTCCAAAGAGATTTGATCCTAATATCTCAGTACTAGAAGAAAGAGCAAATCTAGATTCAATAAGCATGGATGAATTACATTGAATCTTCACATCCTATGAAATGAGAACTAAACATGAAAATTCAGGTATAAAAGAAGCAACATTCAAAGCATTGAAAAGGTCAAAGAAAAAGGAAAAGCAAAAAGAAAAAGAATATAGTAGTAGCAGTGGCATCTCGTAAGACGATGAATAAGTGGCCAACTTTGTCAGAAGATTGAAAAAGGGAACCGACGGAAGATATAAAGGTAAGCTTCATTGATTTGTTTTAATTGTGATGGTATTGGTCATTTTGATAACAAATGTACCCATAATAAAAAGAAAATAAATGATGAAGATGATTCAAATAGAAAACAAACATATAAAGGAAAAAGAACCAAAAATAAAGTCTTCAAGAAAAGTTTATGCACCAAAGAAGACAACTCCTCATCAGATGAAGATGAAGTCAATGAAAGTGAGACAGAAATAGTTTTATTCATGGAAATAGAATATTATGATAAAGAAGACACCGAAGAAGAATATGAAGAGGCAGAAGTTGACTACCGATAAGAACTATTGATTTCTATAGAAATTATAAAAATATAAAATAATAAAAACAAGAAGCTCCAAGAAGAACTAGACAAGAAATAAGACACTTAAGAACTAGAGAAGATGATCGCAGAATTGAAGGTTCAAATAGAAGAAGATAAAAAAATTGAAGAAGCACTCAAAGAAAAGTTAGAAGAAAGAGACAAGCTCATTGGAAATTTGGAAGGAGAGATTTTCACATTGAGAAAAGATCTTCAAAAGAAAAATATGCAAAACAATTCAAAAGTTTTGGATGACATTATCAATAGTCAAAGGCCTAATCATGAAAAGTACAGAATTGGATACAATTAGACAGAAAAGGGATGAAGCTCCAGAACGATAGATCAAGAAAAATATCCAAAAAGCTATAGATAAATAGTCATAGGGGATAGGAAGGTCTATAAGGAGTATCACAGGGACACTCCTCCATCGAGAAGATTCATATTTAGAATCAATGACAGTAAAAAACAAACATGCCTAAGGAAGAAGAAGGATTCAAAAGAGTAACTCATTTAATAAGATCTTCAACTCCCAGGTACAAAACTATCTTTTCTGGTTTATATTATGCATGCAATAATTTTTGACATAAAGATGTAAATTGCAGAGCTAATAGAAGGAATAGAAACAACTTTGAAAGTAATACACAAAATGGTTATCCAAGAAGGCCTAGTGAAACACAAAGAAGAAGCTACAATGGGTTTGAATCATTGAGCACTAATGTGGAATGCTACAAGTGAAACAACTTTGGACACATGGCCAAATATTGTAGAATGGCAGTCCCTCCTAGAGAATAAAAACAAAATAACAATAGTCACAGACAAGAACCTCAGAAGAGAACATGGATAAGAAAGAAGAATCAATATAGCAATGAAGAATGCACACTCGCTCTACAAGCTAAGAATAAGAAACGTGGTTGGTATGTTGACAGTGGTTTCTCAAATCACATGACAAGTGATGAAGACAAGTTTCTAAGATTGAGAAAGGAAAGAGATGGATCAATCTCCTTTGGAAACAATGACTCAATTAGAATCATTGGAAAGGGAACAATTAGAATTGGAAACAAGGATACCGATGAAGAAAATGTACTACTAGTGTAAGATATAAAAAATAATATTAGAAGTCTAAGTAAAATCTGTGACCAGGGTCACAAGCTTATGTCCGATTCACAAAAATGAGAGATAAGAAAAACAGGTTCAGGTAAATTGGTTGCAACAACTGTAAGAACTTCAAGAAACATATATGTATTAAGTGAAATTGGAAATGAAAAGTGTTATCTAGGGAAGGAAGATGAAGTTTGGCTATGGAACAAAAGAATGGGTGACATAAAATTTGATAACCTTGTCAAAGTTAGTGGAAAGGAAGAAGTCAGAGAAATTCCCCAGATCACGAAGCCAACCAACACTTTATGCAAGCATTGTCAATGAGGAAAGCAAACAAATACCAGGTTCAAATCAAAGGAATACTCAATGACAAGACCACTGGAAATTTTGCATACTGATCTAGTTGGACCAACTAGAAAAAGGGGTTTAAAAGGTGAACAATACTTTATGTTATTGGTTGATGATTATACAATAATGACTGTAGTTTGTTTTCTCAGGAATAAATCAAAAGCGTTTGAAAACTTCAAGGTATACAAGGAAATGGTTGAAAATGAAATGAATTCAAAAATCAAATGCTTGAGATATGATAATGGAGGAGATTTTACTTCAAAGGAAATTATGGATTTCTGCAGCAAGCATAGAATAAAAAGGAATTTATCCATTGCTATAACACCTCAATAGAATGGGGTCGTCAAATGAAAGAACAAGACAGTACAGAAAATGGATCGAACATTGTTAATGGATTCCAAGTTGAAAGATTCTTTTTGGACACATGCAATGCATACAACAATTCACATTCAAAACAAAGTAATGCTCAGGAACAACAGTTAAAAAACTCCTTCCGAGCTATGGAAAGGAAGACTAACAAATGTGAAACATTTCAGAGTATTTGGAAGCAAATGCTACATCTAAAGAGAAGATGGAAGAATGAGAAATTTGGATTCTCATGAGGCATACTTATTGGTTACTCAAGTACAAGGAAAACATACAAATTGTTACAATCTAAGGCTCCACAAAGTTGTGGAAAGCATCAATGTAACGATTGATGAGACAGGTGGACGGAAATTAAAGGAAGAAGAAAAAGAGTCAGTGGCTTAATTTTACGAAGAAGAAGAAAAGTATGAAGAAGAAATGGAAGGGGAAGATGAAGAATATCAAATAGAAGTAGAAGAGAAAGAACAACAAGTACCTCCAAATATACCTAGAAAATGAATACAGGAGAATCATTCGTCAGATCAGATTATCGAGAAAAAAGATGTAGAAGTTGAGACTAGAAGAATAATTCATTCACTAGAACAACATCACCTAGCACTCTTATCTTCGATTGAACCAAACAGTTTTAAAGAAGCCAACAAGGATGAATTTTGGATAAAGGCCATGGATGAAGAATTTGATCAAATAGAGAATAATGACACTAGGGAATTGGTTCCAAGACCAACGTACAAGGATGTGATCGACAAAAAATGGGTCTTTAGAAATAAATTGAATAAATATGAACAAGTTACTAGGAACAAAGCTAGATTGGTATGTAAAGGATACACACAGGTTGAAGGTATCGAATTTGAAGAGACATTTTCCCCAGTTTCCAGAATGGAAGAAATTAAAATGATACTATCTTTTGCATGTTTAAATAATATTAAAGTGTATCATATGGACGTGAAGTCAACTTTTTTGAATGGAGAACTAGAAGACGAAGTCTACATTGAGCAACCAGAAGGATTTCAGTTATCAAAAAATGAATATTATGTTTGCAGATTAAATAAGACCTTGTATGGTCTCAAACAGACCCCCAGAGCATGGTATTCCATAATAGACAGATACTTACAACAACAAGGGTTCAGGAAAGGAAATGCATACAATGACCTCTACATAAAGGTAACTTAAGATAGTATTTTATTAATTGTAGTTTATGTTGATGATATTATTTTTGGAAGTGATGATGACAGGTTCAACTGGAAATTTGAAAAGGATATGTTAAATGAATTTGAAATGTCATTACTTGGAGAACTATCCTTCTTTCTGGGTCTTCATATATTTCAAAGAAACGAAGGAATTTTTATTTCTCGATCCAAGAATATTAGAGAAATGATAAAGAGGTTCGAAATGGAAGATTGCAAACCAATTAGTACTCATATGAAAACTAGTTGCAAGTTAGGTAAAGATGATGATTCAAACTCTACAGATCAAAGGTAGTATAAGTCAATGATTGAAAGCTTACTTTATGGTATAGCATCCAGACCAAATGTAATGCAGGAATTTAGATAGGTGGAAATATTTCAAGCAACACCAAAGGAATCACATGTTGTAGAAGTAAAGAGGATATTCAAATATCTCAAGGGTACAAAAGAGTTTGGATTATGGTATCCAAAAGGAAAGGATTTATCACTTATTTCTTACACAGATGAAGATTGGAAAGGTTGCATTGATGACCGAAAAAGCACCAGTGGAGAAACATTCTACTTGGGTGA
>JASDQU010339683.1:0-10145 GCA_032191745.1 Picea mariana
GTATATAATTAGTTAGTAATTTGTAGTTAGATTAGTATAGTTAGTTTTAGTTGTTTTATTAGTTTCTAGTTTCCTTTAATTTAGTTTGATTTCTTTTTATTTAGTTAATTAGTTTATTGTAGTTTGTTTTATTAATTTCTAGTTTCCTTAGTTTAGATCATTTAGCTCAGATCACTTTCTCTTTGGTTTCCTTACGAGACCTTAGGGCGGCCAACGGAGCCGTTAAACTCGTCAGGGTGGTCCATACCAAACGACTTGGGTTATTTAGACAACCCCGGACCGGTTCCACTCTCCCAGTTGACGGACGGTCAGTTTCGCCCGTCAACACACTGATGATAGAACAGATCTTCCTTCTCAACTTTGACAATATATCTATGATTTGTCTTCAGTAAACTCATGGGTATCAGTGCTTTGTCCCACTATGGCCCATGGATGTCCGTTTCCTTCTAGTACTGCAACTTGCGAATGTATTTAGTAAAAACCCTAGTTCAATACCCACAGTCTCAACCCTTCAAATCCTGCAACTTCTATTGTCACTTCTTCAGACTCACTACTATATATTTTCCAATGATACATGCCCATAACATTTCACAAAAGAGATATTCAATGTGGTCAATTAGGTGCTAATGGGAGACCCTTTCTCTCTTATTTATACTCTCCAAGTATCTTCATTTAGGGGTTATCTTCTAACTATTTTACCCAATTTCCTTCTTTTAGGGCTAACCCACTTTTAACTACTTTACCCACTTGCAACCACTTTACCATAAATAGTAAACTCACAAGTTCTTGTTGCAACTAATTTATTTTTAATTATTTTCTTATTACAACAACTTTACCCATGATTAACTCCTAGTTACAACCACTTTGAATAGTAAAATTCTTCTAGGAGATTCTAGAATCATTGACTTCTTTGACCTTCTAGGGGCTTCTAGATAACTCATGAGGGGTTCTCCAACTTCATTAAGCCATATCTCCTCAACCGTGAGGAACTACGTGATGTACCACATATCATTGGAAATGTCACGACATGTACTATCCATATATGCTAGTATTTCCTACAAATTCACTAATCTTCATTACATTATTCCTCAGATAAACATGGGTTCCTTATCCACACTTTAGGGGCTACCAAAATTCACTACCGGACTTACTTCAAGGGTTGAGATCAATGATAACCAACCCAATTAATCAACACAAAAATCATTGCACAGTGAGTGAGTTTTCCTTCAAATGCCATGCAAGTAAGTTGTTGCAAGTGGCATTGGAGACAATTATCATTAGATTTGTATGGTAATTAAGAAAGGTTAGTTTCCAATAGAAAACAAGTGTTGTTCTCAACTACTTATTTTTGGACACACAATATGCATTCATTAATCACATTTGTAGATGTGACTGTGTGAATATCAACAACACGTGTTCCTACTTTCACTCCATAAATATATAAATCTAGGAGGAAATCAAATGGTTTGACTAACTCAACATACCATTTAGTTGGAATTTCTCCAATGCCGAAGAAGCATAATTTCTTTGAATTTGTTTAGAGTGATCAATATTGATTTTTTTTTACCTAGAGTTAAGTGAACATATTTTTCTAATGAAATAAAGTGATATAAAAACATTTTCAAATTAAACATAAGATCTCATAAATAACTCAAATGACTAATATTAATACTATTACAAGAATACATGATTACATTAATAATAATACTTTTATGTTAATAATATGTTAATTATACTACAATAGTATTACTCCAGTAATAATAATAATACTACACTAATATTTCTACATCAATAATACATTAATAATAATAATAATTTGTTAACAATAATATGTTAATAATACTACATAAATACTAATAATACCCTTATAATAATACTTTATTAATAACATTACATTAATAATAATACTATTACAATAATACATTATTCTATGTCAATTGGGTTTATCTCGGGTGGTTGGGAGGAATGATTGTTATCCTCCCCACTATTGTGCCCCCCATAATTACCCACTAAAATTCTCTAATTCAATGAATTCCAGTGGGTACCCACTATCAAAATTTTGGCAAGGTACTATATCACTACTAACACGGGAATGCTACTATTTTGCCAATGCAGTATTGAGCTTACCCCAACACTATGAAAATAGAAGGTCTTATGTTTTTCTGCTCTATGTTTATTGACCCTTGTCTGAGGAGAATAAATTATGAATCATGCTAAATGTCAAGGAAAATCTTCACCATTTTCACCATATCTAAGAACCATCAAACAAGAAATGGTTCTTCAAAATTAAATAATACATAACTTGGATTCCTCTCCAGATAGAACCTTTCCGATAATACTATCGGAAGGCATTCTGTTAGATTATTCACCATTGAAACAACCTTGCAACTTGTATACTCAACTTTGATGGAAACCCTTCTGATAGACTATTGTTCCAATAACACGATAAATTGAATACACCTTAAAATGTTTACCCAAGCTATATGTGTCAAATGATTAATGGTATCCAAGCTATGTTTCTCAGTAAGGATTAAGCGTAAGTGAGTGGGTCCCACTCAGAGATAATACCAATAAGTGGTAGAAAGTAGTTGATTGGTTAATTTAACCTCATCCAAGATTTTCTTTATATTCACAAATAAGGAGTTTCATATAAGCATGCTTTTTGAGAGAATAATATTCCTCAGCGATACCTCTCTATCAAAATGTAGGGTGAACACCACATTCCTCTCTCTGATGGCTACCCTCTCCGATAGCACATAAAAGAACGAGATTAGCACAATTTGTAACATCTCTTCTTCGACACACACCCCAATGCATAAAATGAATATTCCTCGATACCTTCTCATCGGAGTGGATATCAACCATGTATATTCTTCTCTTCAATGACAATTTGCTCCGATGGCACTATCAGGAAGTTTTTTCATGAATGATATTCCAATCATTAAGAACCTGATACATATAGATAAAATCTTGTAAACTCTAACTGATTCATTGCATGCCTCTGTAAAATTGTGAAAACTCTGCTCTACATATTGTGAACACAAATTAACTTCAAACCTCAACCAAACTCCAGAGCAATAGGTATGTGATTAGTTAAATTTTGATTTTTTGTACTATTGTGTCTATTCAATAAATTTATGTGATTGTCTTTTACTACAAAACATTACATCAACACCATGTCGCTCCCACAAACCATGGTTTGCCATAATGGGGTAAATAATTTTCCCCAATATTATGAAATCTATAGGGTCTTCAACAATGGACATTTCCCACCCAAGGATGAGAACTTGGAATTTTATAGGAATATTCAGAAAAGCTACAATCACCTCATGATTGCCCGATCATTGTTGTTTCCCTACAACGATGCAACATACTGGTGCTTCAAACATCTCTACCAAAGTACTTCTACAATTGTAAGCAAAGAAAAAGTTGCAATAGCGTCTCTAAGACAATAGGACATCAGACTCTGATACCATCTCCTAAGGCTCACAATCTCCCTAAATGAACCATTTTTGAGAAAATTTGGGAGGGAAACCAAATATTTTGAATAATTAATGGAATATTGGTGGTGCAATGAAGGAAGGAAATTCAAGCAAGGGAAAAATCCCGACCCATGAGCTCAAAAGGCCTTACTAAATGTTGATTGTCATGATATGCAGACTTTATGGAGAGGATAAGAGCACCCATTTTCATATGGAATCGATGCCAATGGCCTCCACTGTAGTAAAGAAATGTCATATCTTTAATTGGGCAGACATATTGGCCTTCAACATTTTCTAGAATTTCAAGAATGCCTCGGGTATGAAGAAGCCCAATTTTTATATGTCTACATACCTCATTGATTCTATATTCTCTTCTGTAGATTTTCTTTCCTTTGGATGGAATTGGGATTCTAGCCAACCACCTATCCATGTAAATTGTTATAAATTGTGGGATGTAAACTAAAAAAAGTACATCTATGATATTTGTGACTATTTCCTTGCTCCCCTGTACAACATAATGTGTGAATATTCACCATTTAGAATATCAAAGGAATCCATGGCTAGTCTAAAAGATATTGCAGAATGGTATCTTGGAAAATATTATACATACATTAGAGTCTATGATAACTCCAAAGCCCCACATGTTGTACCTAAATATGTCCCTGGTAGATTGCTAATTAGGGATAATGCTTACCAAATGACGGGGACCGACATAACCTCTTTTCTGTTAGGTAGCAAAAAAAAGATCTGGTCTACATTCCTTGTAAATATAGGAAGGTACACATTGTTAAATGTTCCTAATACTAGGAAAGAAGTTGAGGCCCTACAAGAGTTGTGTTTGTGTACAAGATATCCTAAAGGACATTACCAAGAAAACATAGCACTAAATCATGTCAAATAAGTTGGCATTACTCATTAGGTAATACAAGTAGTAAATTATGCAGATGAGGCCTTCAAGGGAGTCCTATTTTTTGAAGAAGTGTTGATCATGTTACTAGATGAGGTGTCCATTAAAATCTTATAAAGGATGAAGAAGAGAAGAGGAAAACAACCCAGGATTTTTTTTTTACTCTTAGAGAAGGACCAAGAAAAACTAGAAGCTAAAGAACAAGAGGATAAAAGAAAAGTAGATGAGATACACTAGAAGGCAATGCTAACATAAGAGGAATATCAGATAAAAAAAGTAGAGAAAGGAAAAGTGAAGGATGAGCCCAAGAATATTTACAATATAGACGAGAGGAAGAAAAAATATGATGCATTGAAGAAGCTAGTTGATGAAAGGAAGAGAATGATAGAAAATGAAGAAAAATCCCAAGAGGATGCACTACAAAAGAAAAATGCTAAAGAGGAGAAACAAATACTAGCAGTAGAAGCAAAGGCAAAGAAAAAGAAATAAGAGGAAGAGAAACAAAAAGCAGTTGAAACCGAAGCCAAAAAGAAAGTTGATGAAGAAGCATAGAAAGAAAGGAAGCAAAAATCAGGTGAAGTAAAAAACAATTTATCAAATCCTAGTGTGGGCATAGTTGACATTCCCCCTAAGAATGTAGCCCTCTTATGGCCATAATAGGTAATTTGTCCTTGTCTTCATAGGTACTGAAATTAGATGATGTTGTACTAGTAGTAGGGGAATACTACTACAGTGAAAAAACCAAGGGAATTGAGAAGAGAGCAAGAAAGAGGAAAAGAGGAGATACAACCATCATCCAACCATAAACTAAAAGGGTTAGTATGGAAGGCAGGGCCATATCCCATAGATAATTCCATCTCGACCGCATCTTCTCTTCATGCATTTGTAGGAGATAATTCTAGTTATGTGTATGATATAGTTGCAGCATTAGAAACCTCACAGGCCAAGGTTGTTGAAATAGAGAGAGTGTTAAATACATAGAGGGATTACATCACTGTTGAATTTGAGAAGGTAGTAAAAATTACATAGAATCTCCACAAAGAGGAAATGGGAAAGGATCTACAAGAACAAAAGGATAAAATGGAAATAGAATTTGAGAAGAGAGCCGACACAAATAAAAAATTTACACATGGAATAATTGGATTCCATTAAGCAAGGGCACTTTAAGGAAGTGGAACAAATGAAGAACAGGTATACACAGGAATTGACTAGTCTACAAGAAGAGCAAGTAGAAAACAACAAGTTTATTGATTAACAGGAACACAAATTTCAAGGGTTAGAGAAAGACAAATAAAGACTTTAGAAGACCCTTGAATAAAGTAAATCACGAGCTCTTGTCTTAGAATCCCTAAGGGAAGAATCCACAACTGTTAATGAGGAATTGAAATCAAGGCAAAGGAAATGTTCCTACATATTAAATGAAATACGAAGGAACATAGATGATCAAATAAGGCTCGAATATCAGATTGAGGAGATAAGAGACAAGTATCAAAAGGATAATGATTCATTTGATAGAATTGTAGAATGGAAAGGTGTGTACAAGAATCCACCAGATACCCTACCACTTTATTCCACTAGACAGAGGATAAAAGATCAAGTCTTTTTCGATACATGTAAGCCTCTGCTAGAAGATATCCAAAGTATTCAGAAAATGGTGGCAAAGGCATATAAAAGGTTGTGGAATGCGTTCGATGAGCTTCTAGAAGAATTCATAATGAAAAGCATGCCTGGCATTGATGAGGAAAACCCAATTGAATTGAGAATAGTTGAAGTAGAAGAAAAAATGGAAATCAATTAGAAAGATATTGAGAAGCTTATAGAAGTAAATAAAGAAGTTGTAAGTGAATACCTGATGAATCCCATCAAGCTAATCACATTGACCCAAAATTTCATCAAAAATATAGAGGAGGAATTAAAGATCAAAGTCACGACCAAAATTTGTGATGGATAATTAGACTTGGAAAAGATGTAGTTGAGAAAGGTGGAGAAGATAATGAAAGATTACATGATTTGGAAGGAGTATCAGGATTAGATGGAATCACAAAGGGTCTCATGATTGTTTTAATATTTGTAACTAATATGTTTATTTTTTCCATTCTCAATTGTTGTAATTCAGATATAGAATATGAAGAGACAAGCCCAAACTACCCTCTGAGAACAAGCAATTTTGTAATGTAAACACCCCCTCTTTTTCTATAAAAGAGGATATTTCTAATGAGAAATGGATTTTGATATGTTGTACATGGGGACAATATTCTTACTGTGTAAATGAATAGAGAAATAGATAATTTTGGAGGTTTATGATTCTGATGTGTGTATTTAATATTTTTCTCGTGCATATGTCTATGATGTGAATGCTATTGGACTTAGTTGTATGAATTTGTTCTTTACTCAGTTCTTAATGTTTATGTCATCATAGATTTCCTTATGAGCATAGAAACAATGTTGATGATATAGCTTACAATTATGTGTTATTGTATTATTTTTCATTGTCATATTCACTTATTACTTGCTTAAATGAACTATTTATTTTTCTAGTAACAACATCTATTTTATCGTGCTCATACTCTGTAGATTTATCTTGATCATGATAAATTATAATAGTATAAAATTTCATTTAGAATAATTTTAGTTAACTCTAGTTAGATTTAATTTATATTTGGATTCATCTGAGAACATTCTTTTCTCATATTCATATTAGATAATATTTTAGAGTGGAAACCAAGCCAACATACTAGTCGGAACACTATTCCAAGTGAGAGTGGGTCTGATTGCGTCCTACCATTGAGCGTTCTCCATTACCTACCTGACAGGAAAAATGGACCCCACAACACCCACAGGGGGGTCAATTCCTGCAATTTATAGGTTGAAGTCTTAATGAGTGTATTTTTTTAATGGTTTCGAGCCCTGTTGTTGACCAACCTTGTTCCTTAAAGATTTTAGGATTTACCCTGGGTACCATTCTTGAAATGAGGTTAAGTACTCGAGGGTTTTCCCCAAGAAATATAACCACAATATAACCTAGAAAAAATACATTATTACATTAACAATAATACTATTAAATTATTAATACATTAATAATATTACATTATTACTATTAAACTATGTTATTGTTGCAATTTTAACCTTTACAATAATTCTATTATTAAAATACTATCATTTTACTATTACAATAATATGCTTTATTTTATTTTTTAATTTCTCTCTCTTGTAGACAACTTTGGGTGTTTTTATTTCTTCTAGCCAACCTCAATTGTTTTCTAGGGTTCTATTCTCTTTGTATATTTATTTCCAAGTTAGCCTCTTCTCATATTGCCTCTTTTTCCTAATGATGGATCTTACTGGCAATCCGAAACATTGACGATATACAGATGACTACTGTGGATTTTCCAAGAATTTTTTATAACTCAAATGATATAATTTAATATGCAAATGAAATATTATATTATTTTGGAAAGGAATAATTCTAGAAAAAGGATCGATCAACCCTTCTTGGTTATCTCATCCATAGTATTATCATGTTGGAGGAAGGTTCGGTCAACCCTTCCTCGTCACCTCCTAGACAGTAATACTATGCTTGATAAATGATAGAAATACCTTTCAAAAAAAAAATCCTCGATGAAAATTATATGCTATAAGAAGGGTCAACCAATCCTTCATCAAGTTCTCTTAGACAAAAAAAATTCTCTCAAGGGAGACATAGTTGACACTTCGTTGACGTCCACCACTACTAGAAAACATTGCATGAAAAAAAGTTTGAAGAAGCTTGCATTGGATAATACATGATGTGAATACCAGTTTTGAGGAAGGGTTGACCAAACCCTCTCAATGCTCAAACTCCATGAGAATAATAAAGGTTTGGACGAACCTTCTCCGAGATCCCCTTACACTAAAACATTGCTTGAGGAATGGTTGACCAACCCATCCAATGGATACCCCTTGATTGAAATACCATCCTTGCAACCAAACCTTCTATGCACTCTCCTTACATGATAATACCATCCTTACCAAACCATTGGTTTACTTTGCTCCATGCTCCCCCTTCATGATAATTCTATGTTGGAGGAAGGGTCAATTGACCTATTGATCCTTCCCCATGATCCCCCTTATATGAAAACTATGCTTGGGGAATATTTTTTCAATCCTTCCTCTATATAAATTGTGACACAAATACCACCTTTGATGAAGGGTCAATTGACCCTTCTCCATAATCCTCCTCTTATGTAGACCCCCAACCCTCGGGTTAAGGTTAGCACAAGATCGCTCTTTTTTCTTCCCTTTGAGTCTAACTGACCCTTTGATTCCTTTTCGGGAAATCAAACACACTTATGACGGTGTCACCATAGGTCCTTATGAATTGAGCCTGCGTGCACAAACGCTAAGCACCAATTCAAATTTTCCGATCCACTATGTGATTGCATCCTTTACTATTTCAGAAATTCAGATATTGCGACTTCATGACTCCTGTTACCGAGTGTCTCGACTCTTCGACTTTCGAAACCCGAATTTCTGATTCGCTGAGATGTAGGCCTCATTATCCTCCACACTTATATCACATTTTGTGATTTTGGGAATCTTCGGAACAAATATCCCAAACTCCTATTTCCCAAAATGCCAAAATGCTGAATTTCGACATGTTTTCCAATACTGGCCCCACAACGAAACTTTCAGGCTTTCCAGGGTTTCGGACTTCACGATTTGGCAAATCCTGATGCTAAGCTTTCGGTTCTCCAACCCATGAAATCCTGAAATGAAAGTACACGAGTAATCCAATGACCCTCGTTGGTTTGGATCTATGGCCCTATCTCTTTTAAGCTTATTCTTCTGAAAACAATCGACGTAACTCCCCTTGCTCCTCTGCAAGATCTAACGGCTCTCGGGACTTCACAAATTATCCAGAGAGAATTTTGACCACTCGATCCTTCTCTTGATAATTTCTACGAAACAAAAAAATGTTATTTCGCTAGAAATTGACCTCTGCGAAACAAATTCGCTCCGTCTCCCTTCAAACAGGTTTAATTTCTACCCTTCCCTTGAACATGTTACAAGCACTAACTCTCCTGAGCTCCCTTTCTCGAACTCAAATCTCCTATGATATTTCTGCGTGCACTCCTTGCGACACTCTTCAAATACATCTAAGTATTTGAATTCTTCGACCCTGTGCACTCTTCTTGCGACAGTAGTCCTTCAACTCTTCTCTCTGTTGACAAATTCTGAACCCTCAACCAGCCTACGCGCCCTTTGCACGGCTTCTGTGCCTGACTTGCACTTCCACGGGAAATGAGAATAATGGTATCCCTCCTGGTTTTTTTTAGAGATGAACTCTGAACTGGTCAACGCACTCCTTGCGGACGCTCCACTGCACTCCTTGCAGGAGCTCTGACTCAAGGAGAGAAACAATTGAAACTCATTTCTATACTCTTTCAGACTTCAAATACCCAACATGAAATCATATATACATAGCATAAAATCAAATGTACAACATAAAGAGTAAAACAACCATGAGCATAACATTCAACATGTATACACATAAAACATTAGAACACCATGAGTCTGAATCAAAGCTTCATATATTAATCTCAGAACTTTTGTACATGGGTTCTTCTGTACAAATATCTGCTTCTTCTCTTCTACGCTCTCTGCTCAATTGAATAATGCTACTGTTAATGTTACAAATGATACAATATGAGAGTTTCTATATTTGGTTTTCCCTCCTACACTCTAAACTGTCCAATCTGCATTTAAATCTAACTACT
>JASDQU010339687.1:0-12470 GCA_032191745.1 Picea mariana
GAAATCGCGAAAGGCGATTTCCTGATTTGATCGAGACCGTTGATCCTAGCGTGGACAGGTGGCACGGATCCGGAGTATCGGACTTTCGGCATTCGGGGTTTCCAGAAGCAGGAGTTTTGGAGCCGTGGATTCGCGAGTCGCGAAGTCCCGACGTGACGTGGCAGTGTGGGCCCGGACGTCAGTGGGAGATTCGTGGAGGCATATTGGCACATCGGGGTTCGGGGATTTGAAAGGTAAGTATCTCCCCGCCTCTCACCCGCTGATTTCCCGATAGGAAGATCCCCGAAACCGAGAGCGTTGACCGTTGACCTTGCGGATCGGGATTCAGAGGTTTCGCGTTGCACGGCAGGTGCGCATAAGGTTCGCGAGTCCGCGAAGTCTGACTTCCCGAGTTCCGAAAGGGAAGGATCCCGAGAAGACTGTGGGTGATAGAACTCCCGAGGAGGAGTTGGAAGAGCATCGACTCTTCGGGACGTGGAGTGAGAAGGTCCTGGTGGAGTGACCGCCTGCTGAGAGTGCGGTTGCGTCAAGGAGGCAAATTGATGATGGCTTCAACCTTCAATGGATACACTCTAAATCCATGCGTGGAAAAAATAAATCCTATAATTCATCTAGACTCCACACAAAAAATACATTTATGTGGATTCAATCATATACAGTAATACCAACACTAGAGGAAAATATCTCTTAAGTGTGTCGGGTGATATTGACAACACATGGAATGCGTCAGTAAATCATCAAGATAAGGTTCTACAATATACTTGATATTGTGAAAGGCATAAGACATAGCTCTTTAAAAAGTCACACCAACATTCTTGAGACCAAAATGGAGTTTACGATACATGAAGGTACCCCTAGGACAAATAAAGGCAGTTTTGTGCTAATCCATGGGTAAAATATTTGTTTGATTATAGCCATAGAATTCATCCATTAGAGACAATATTTCACTTTCATCACAATCATCGATGATCTGGTCGATGAAAGGGGTTGGATAATTATCTTTAGGGGAATCTTTATTAATATCTCTATAATGAACACACACATAGATCATTCCTTGTTTCTTCGTGACTGGAACAATATTGGACACCCAATCAGTCAATACTACAAGGTATACAAAACCATCTTTAAGAAGTTTCTCAACTTCAATTTTAATTGCAACGAATTTTCATTGATGAACTTGGTGAAGTTGTTGTCGAACATGCTTAGCATCAGGGTATGTCTTAATTTCATGTACAACGATATCTAGATCAATTCCAGGCATCTCTTTGTAAATCTAAGAAAACACATCATGGAATTATTGGAAAAAGGGCCTTGTAAGTTTGGATCCCATCGGGAGAGCACGAGGCACCTATGTGAACATTTTCCACAATTCCAGGCTTAATCGAAATATCTAGAGGGATAGTGGGTGAAATGTTTCCCAAGTTTCCTTCATACAAAACATCACGTGTTGGTTCAGAAACTGGAGGGATATTAATAACTGCAGATGAATTCAAAATCCTTTGGTAACTCTCAATAGTCTCAGGTTCGAGGAAGAAGATAGAACAATGATGTCCATCATCCCAAGGTGTGTCTTCCACATACATAACTTCCATAATTGTTTCATCAGTCTAAAATATCGTGTGAAATGGATCAGGAGATGTATCAAAGGGAGAGTGAGAATGAGGAGATGTCGAGCGAATATCATGATAATCCAATTCAACTGGACTTAGTGTAATTTGGTCTCAATAATGAGGACATTCATCTGAGCTAGGTATTATCCAATGGTCATAGGACTCAAGGATTTCGCCAACAGTAGTCAAAATCATGTTAATAGAAGTGACAATAGGAGGAGGAACGTTGGGTGGTGGAATGGATAAAGTTCCCATTAACGATGAATATTTCAAAAGACCCACATCGACATTCTCATAACTAGGAGGTGTTTTTTCTATGAATGGAACATTACTAGTGCGCGAATCATAACTAGAAAAGACGAGTTGATCTACTATAAAAAATTTACCTTTGTGAGGGAAACATATCACGTAGAAAAGAGTAGAAACAACTACATACATAGCATCAATACAACTACGACCAAGTAGGAGGTTGTAATCGAGAGGTGCATCAAACACCTCAACCTCAACAGTAATTGTTTTGCCTTCTAACATAATAGATAATGCAGGAAGAACACCATAATGTTTATACCCTGTACCATTAAAATATTTTAACATGTTATGTGACTCGTTAAGGAGCACATAGCCAATGAATTTCCAATAGGTGATAGACATGACGCAAGTCGAAGCCCCTTCATTAACATATGTTCAACAAATATTGTTTGTTTCCACAATTACTTGTACTTGAAATGCTAATTGATGAGGGAGTCTTGGGATGTGATCCTCCAAGTCAAATTTTATAAAATTTGTATCAGTAGGCTCTCTACCAATATCCTTTAACAATTCCTTCCATTGAGTAGGAAAAATTTGAAGGATTTCGAGAGCCAACATCACAGATGGCGCCTGTGAAAGAGATTCTACAATACTATAGTTTTGAGCTGCACATGCATGTGGGTTAAATGATGACTTACAAACGATGCCCTTAGGAGGTGAACAAATGACTATATCAGGATTAGGTCATTCGAGATGAATAGGAACATTGGGAGGTGGAGCCGATGGAGGACCTTGATCATCAACTTTCTCTTTAGAACGATAATGATCTTGGTTCGAGTAGTGACTGCAATGTCATATTTTTTGGAGTTGTCAGTACACATAAGCACATAATATCTGGTAGAGGGAGAAGGTTTCTCATGAATAACCACTTGGGCTTGCTTTCAAGAAGGAAAATTTTGTGACAAAATGTCAGGTGTAAGGGGAGTCCCAGTTCCTTGGAGGAATTGAGTAACTTCTGCACGTCTTGGACAATCGTTTGTATAATTGTATTCACCACAAATAAGGAAAGGATAACAAGGTCTTCTCTTTTCTTTATCATCAACATGTTGAGTTTTGGGTTTATGTGGTGGTTGATTATTAGTTTTATCCTCTTTATTCTTACCATTATATTTCTTCTTATTTTGATATTTACTAGTAGTTGTAGATTGAACCATATTCACCTTAGAGGTTTTACCGAGAGAAGCAACATGAGGAGTAGCATTTTGTACACTGGTAGTAGTAGGTTTGGGATTGGAATGATTGACTTGTTTTGTCTGAGTCTCTGTATGAAAAGTGGTAATAATACCATCAACAACATGATATGCTACCAAAAGTGTTGGGGTTGGATTTGTAGATGGGCAAGGACCGTCAAGGATCAAGTCATACAATGTGGTTGTTTGAGAATAAATGAGATCCAAGTATTAGGCATGCCTGATCGCATGTTCTTCAGTGATGACACCTCCTAGGGAAACACCATGAGCTATAGGATTGATGAGTGAATTTGTGAACCACTCATCCAATAATTGATCACGAAGAGGAACTTTTATTAAACTACGTCTCCTCCTCCACTCATGAATATGATCTGAGATGTGGGTAGAAGAGGATTGTTTAAATGAACTTAAAATTTTTGTTCTTGTCTCATACTGTATTGGTAGTTGGTAATGTGTCAACTAATCCATGGCTAAGGTGTTGAAATCATTGATTAAACCTCTAGGAAATTCAATGTACCATTTTGCAACCGAAACCATAAGAGTGCGTTGTAAAAGACATAGTCATATGGAGTCATACATCAAGGAGTTGGATGAAAAACAAAGATGAAAAGTCATGAAATTATTTTTTGTATATTCTCCCGATCAACCATCAATCTTTGGCATGTCCGATGGTAATTTAGCAGGTATAACTAGCCAAAAATGAGAATGTAAGATAGGATCATTCAAAATTCGAGACAAATTCGGTAAATCCAAAGTAGCTAGAAATGGAAATTGTCTGTTAACTTGAGGAAAGTGATAACTTTGGGGACGTAATCCCATAGGGATACTACTAGGACCATAAGTTGTTTGAAAATAGTTAGAGGGTCCAGTCAAATTTGGTTGAAGCAAATTTTGAGTCAAGTAGCCAACATTATCTTGTTGATTTGGTAGTCCTCCTTGGAAAGGAGAATTGGATTGGAAATCTTGACCCTGGGTAGGGTTTACAGTGCCTAGAAATGGTTGCCCAGGATAAGAGGGTACACCATAATTTGTTTGAGGAGTTTTACCCCCATGTAGTTGTTGATTTCCTTGAAAAGGAATATTCCAAGGTTAGGTTTGTAATCCAGGCATAGATTGTTGGTAAACTGGATTGTGTCCCCCAACTTGGGATTGTCCCCCAACTTGGGGTTGATCCCCAACTTGGGGTGGACTCATAGATGAGTATCCTCCAACAGGTAGTTGAAAACTAAAAGTAACAGGATGACTTGTGCCTCCAAGAAAATTGGAGCTACTTGGTCCAGGAATATTAGATCCTCCAGGTGGTGGAGGAAGACTAGGCCCTTTGGGTAAACCCTAGGTAGGATTAGGAATAAAACTGCTAAGAGCATTATATCCAGGTGGAACAAAAAGACTAGGTTCTTTAGATGGACTCTAGGTAGGGTTAGTAATAGAACTGCTAAGAGTGTTATACCTAGGTGGAAGTGATGGATTCCATCTAGAAGGAAGTGGTGTTCTAATATGAGCTTGAATTGTTATCGAACTTCCGACAGAAAGAAGTGCAGCTTGTGGGACTATGGTAGAGATAGTTAATTGGCTAGGAAGAATTGTATGTGTACCAACCAACAACATATTTGAAACCGTACCAATATTACTTGACGTGCCATTAAAATTGATTTGGAGGTACTGTATAAGCAATAGAAGTAATAGGTACGTGTGTGATGTAGGTTGGTTTGGACTCATACCTAGTTTATCAAAAATATTGCATCCTGAGGGAGTTCTCCACAAAGAATGGAGTCGGATAGAATTGGTATTAAAATTTCCAGAAGTTTGAACATGTGTTCTAAATGCTTCAATAGGAAATGGTGGTTCATTCAGGTTGGACTCTACAAAAGGTCCTGAAGGAATTCTAGAGTAGTATTCAACAACAACATCTACGAAATAATTTATTCTGAGAAAAACAGGGTCTTGGGGAAAATTCAATAATGGATTTATAGGGAGTGATGATTCAACCAATGGAGTAGAACTCTTGATCTTAGAGGATGCATCCTTATTGACTGCTCCTTCAGGAGAAGGACCCTCTGGCGAGTTAGGAATCAAGGGGGCATATTCTTCCGATTCTTCTAGAGGAAATCCTTGCATCCTATGTGAACAAAGAGGGCTGATGTTGGCCACACCTAATAAACAATAAAAAATATCTATGCCCAACTAGAGAAAATAAACAACACTCACTAATAAAATCTAGTTATCAAGCATACAAACAAACCTTCTTATTTTGAAATCACTAGTTGCTGATGAAATCCAATGTCACGAGATCAAGACAAGAAGGGGATGGGATAAAGTGGGTGGAAAATTTACGTTTACGACCTGCTTAATAGATTTACACCCTGGTGCAAGATCCCACACATAATCATGGGTATACCCTACAAGGAGCCCGAGTGATTTTAGCCAACGTCGATTCTAGGTATCGTTAAGACATTCCCCTCCACAATCAGCTCATGTAAAGACCCTAAATATGTAGGCTACCAAGGTTATGAATTATGAAAATGATTCTTGGGGAAGCAGTCAACAGTCCGATATATGCACAAGGGAAGGGTATCTAAGCCTGAAATCTCTTCGAGAAGGCCCGCTCAGGGTTTTCTTCTTAAGTTGCCCCCAAGAATACTCGCATTCACTATACTAGGAACAACAAAAGAGGGTTATTAAATCTATTGGCCTTAATGCAACCTTGTGATTGACCCTTGTGTTAGAAGGGCTTCCTAGGACAAAATGTAGTAAGTGGACTTAACTCTCGCTATTCACAAGATGGTATTGTTTGTTTTGATGATTTGGAGAGTATTCCTCACAACCTATTCCAAAGTGCTATGCCCTAGCTAATGTTGGTGTACAAGAGTTCTAGAAAAAAAAAATCTAGATAAATTTTAATATTACGCTTAATTTTAATGGTTGTTGTTTTACTAAAAAAGGAAGCAGAGATGAAACTCATGAAGTTCTTTACCTTGACTCAAAAATATGCAAAGAGAGATGGGATTCAGATCTTTTTGTTCAATGAACTATAATAACATAAGAGAGAAGGTTTTCTTTTTTCTGAAATACAACAAGTTGAAACATAACAATTCCTTTAAACTTTGAACAATCTTGATATCAAACAATCAAAAAAATAAAATTTTCCAATTTTCTCTTTTAAACAAAAGCTAGAATGAAAAAAGTTTCTTGTAAACACTACGAATGGAAAAATAATTTTCAATTATTTTTCTTTTCAATAAAAGTAGATATCTGAATCAGGGAAAAAGAAAAATATTTTCAAGAAAAATGAATTCACTCACAATGCAATTCCCCAAACTTAACTTACAATACAACCAAAAGTGCAAAAGCAAAAAAAATTATCTGTTCAATTAATGAAATCAAAATTAGTTTTCTAATAAAAAACAATCAAAACCTCAGAAAAGATCATTAACAACTTGACTGAAAAGCACTCAAGGATGAAACCCAGATATTATACCCTTGCAACAACAAGTGAAAGACATAACTTTGAAGCTTATGCGAAAGACCTTCAAAACTTGAAAAATGATCAAGATCAACTAAAAATTGCAAACCATGCTATGAAAAATCATTCAATAGAACCAAAAATTCACCCCATGCAAACATAAAAAATCTAGTTAAAGAGAAAGACTGCCACTCAAACATTTTTCAGAAATCATCGCAATTCACAATGTGACACAATGCGACGTTTAGGTATCATCACAGGAAGTAGAAGGACAAAATGCGATGACGTCGCACTTATTTTATCAATAGGGTGCGACGATGACTGAAACTTGATAAAAATGAAAAAGATGACAGGGTTTCCAATGAACTTTCAGTATCTGAGAGTCAACTTGGATCACCTAGTGACTTAGAGAATGAAAAATCAACAAAAGAAGGCAAGCCAAAATAAAAAAGAAGCAAATACCAAAAGAGTACGTTCCCCAGTATGGTCGCTAATTTTGTTACTAGACAAATCGATAATTGCTGACATGAACTAATATCCCTAACTTCAACAAGAAATTAGAACAAAATAGGGAAAAATACAAGCTTCCCCTTAGATTTTCGTTGTAATGTATTCTAGTTCAATGAGGGATAAACAACATACTGTTTAAACATTGTTTGATCCTTTCTAGTGTTGTCCTTGCTCCATCTCAAGTTTTTGAGGATATTGAACCTATTAAGAAACACAAACCAACAAAGAGGGAGAAACAATATATATATTCCAATGAAACCTATGGATAATATCAAGGAGTTATGCAATAAAAAAGGAGACACTTTTATAGGGAAGAAATGTATTACTGCATTATATTGATGAAAGTGGAGAATACAACCAATACCTTGGTGTTGCAAGTTCCCTTCCAATGGCCCTTTTCCTCAACACACACACCTTTGATCCAACGCTTTTGATGAAAAGTATACACAACCTGACTTGGAAAGCTAAAGAAAAGCTATCACAAGAACAATTTTCAGCAGAATTCTTCATACATAAGCCAGCCTAACTTTTCCCATGAGAGATCTCTCCTTATATAGAGTGAATATGGATGAATAAAGAGATTAGGATGATCGCACTAAACCAAAGAAGTGAGTGAGATCCAAACCAATCGACAACCACCTTATCCTTTCAAAGATTCCATTCTAGAACCTTTGAGAAATTCTTCTTTCTCCTTTGTTTGAGCATCATCGCATCCTCAACATGAGCAACTTACGACAACATCACAGACCACTATGGTGCAGGATGATACAATTGGGCATCTTCACACCCTTAAAACTATAAAGGTGCAACGATCTTCCTTGATAGGGTTTTTCAATAAGGAAAAGATGATTCCATTTCTTAGGGAAGGTCTTATTTCTTCAATAGCCTTCAGGGAACAGGGAAATAGGTGATACACATATCATCATAGGTCATGAGGGTGACACAAATAATGTGTAATAGACATAAATTTGTATATTGTAGAGAATATGGAATAAATGTTCAAACAAGATATGGTTATGTGGCTCTCTAAAAAATTGAATGTCACAAATGCCACAATTATTCTCACATAGCTTGAAATCGCAGAAGCATGATAGAATATACCATGAAGGAAAACATTGATGTTAGATACAGGAAGGTTTGAAGAAGAAATGAAAACCAAAAATAGAGTAGGTGAATGAAGACCAGGTCCCAGAGATAATACTCATGATATTTGCAGTAGTGAAAGAACATTATGAATCCATAGGCAAAGAGGAAGATGTAAAAATCCAAAAATAGTATGAAGATGAAAAGGATGTCAAAACTCATGAACAAGATAAAAAGAAAGATGTTAGAATGCAAGTCAAAAATCAAGAATATGATGAATCCAAAAATTAAGAGGAATATTACTCCACGTCAGAGAGAACAATTTTTTGAACCATCTGACTTGGAGACTCCCAGTAAATATGAATATTGAAAAGGGGTAGTTGAAGAAACAACTATACAGATCAAATTACTATATTTCAAGTATTTTGAAGTATTTGCATATTTTGGGAAGGAAGTTTCAAAGTGGTTTGATGATAGAAGTGTAGAATTTTTGGTGATAGTTTGAGGAGCATCTTTCAGAATACAATCCCATGAAGATATCAACTGACAATTATGAAGAATGTCAGTGGAACAATTTTTTTAGGTAGAGATTCATGATTGTATTGAGGATTCCAGGCATGTGTTCACACAAGGATATATTCATTACATATTGTTGCAAACATGTAGAATCTAATTTGTAGATTGAGAAGAAAAATTGAGAAGCAAATAATATGTTGTGATCATTTGCAGCAAATGGGTCAACATTGTGTATAGTTGAGTAGCAGAGTCATGGAAAATTTCATGACATATGGAAAAATATGGATTCATGAGATATTTAGTAGAGAGTACATAGAAGATGCATAAAATTGGATGAAAGCATATTTACAAATGGAATTAGTGGAATTAATTGAATCAATAGAATTGGTGGACAAGGCAAATGAGTTAGTCACAAGAAGGAAATCAATGAAAGGCACAACAAAATAGGGAAGAGAAATCGCCAGTAGAATTTATATCGTCAAAAGGAAATTGTTGAATATTGTGGTCATTGTTGTCTAAACAGTGAACTTGAAAATCCATGAATACTTGAAGTCAAGTAACTTTGAATGCTTTATATATATTCCAATGAATTAAAAAAGGAATTATAAATGGACAGAGAGCACCAGAATAGAGGAAAAAAAGACAATATATGAATCCCCACATTGATCTACACAACATCTTGCAGAGAATTCAAGGAGAGACAAATTGTCAAAGAGAGAGAGACCAGATTAATAGCATGAATATAAGGGGAGACATATCAACAAGGGAATTTATTATTTTTCCTATGATGTGAAAGAGTAAGAAAGAGAAATATCATAAGCATGAAGAGAGGGGGAGAAAACCCAAAGGGAGATACCTTTTTCCATTAATGTCAAAGGGGGAGAGAAACATGAGGAGAGAAATATTAGGAGAATTGGTCATAAGTGGAGCATGGGCGTTGGAGTATGTGTTTCCATAAATTCCAAAGGGGGATATTGTTCGACAGTTGGTTGTAATTGATTTTGTTGGAAAATTGGTTTTCATTGATTTCAACAACATTGGTTGGAATTTATGTCAACATATGTGATGGATGCATTTTAATAAGTCTACAAGAATCCCTAGAGGTGTGGTCATGAAGCTCGAAGTTGTTTGAGGAATAAATAAATGAAGGATAGTATAAATGAAGGTAACACAAACATGGACAGCTAGGCCTCGTCATACCATTTCCAATGGTAGGTAATATGTCAAGTAGTTTCTCATGGTTGAGGAGTTATGAGGTCATGAATTTGGAAGCACTAAAGATTGGTTAACAAGCCCCTAAATGGTTATAAAAATATGATACAAGTAATTAATTAAAGGGTAAATAGGTTATAACAAGAAGGAACATGTCATCTCTTAAGTTAAGGAAAGAATTTAATTATCTAAGGTATAAATACACAACAAGAAGCCTCTCATTTGTATGTTCACTTACACAAGTTTAGTGAATATCTTGTAGTGAGAAAGTGATCTATTGATGAAACTGAAACAACAAATATGAGGAAGAGTGAAGGAGAAAGTTTTGGGATTTCATAGGAGAGCAAGGTTTTTCTGATAAACCCTAGTTTGGTTGACTCTGTGGGTCAAGATACTAGTGTCCCGAGAGGCACCCTTGCATGTCGTACAACACTTTTACCATGAGGTCCTGCATGAGGCATGGGTTAGTCCTGCGAGGATAAAACATATTTAAAGGAGTATGATAGAGCTAGGTTGTTGAGGATGAGGAAGAGCTATAGGTTTGAAATCCTATGTAGTAGCTCATCTAGAGGTTTAAAGCTATTTTTTTCTATGTTCTCTGAAGATTGCATCTTGGAAGGTTTGGAACATGCTTGAGGCGTGTCTTTTTGAGTTTTTGTATATACATTGAAGCACATATTATATACTTGGCATATGGTTTGTTTTATGGTATATGCTTGAGGAATATCATGAGGGATATGGAACATCTTTGATGGTATCTATTGGTGCATGGTTTGTGGATGTTGGCACATGCTTGAGGCACATGGTTTGAGATTTACATGTTGGTGACGTTATGGTGCATATATTTGGTATTGTTTTGATACATTGGAACATGCTTTGGGAACATATTATGTGCATGGTGGTACATGTATGAGGTGCATTTCTTGGTGACATTGATGCATGGTTGAGGCACATCTTGATGATTTTATGAAACATGTTTGAGGTACATGCAATGGATGTTCTGGTACATTCTTGAGGCATGTCATGGTTATGTTGGTACATGTTGAGGTACACCTTAGTGATGTTATGGTACATTTATTAGAAGAATATATTGGATATATTAGTATCTTGTCATTTTGGCTATCTTGGTTACACTTGAGGCACTTCATTGATGATATCTTATGGTACATGGTGTATGGATTGATTGAGACATATCATGAGTGATATGGTATATGGTTGATGCATGAGATGGTACACATTTTGGTACATGATTTATACATGGTATGGTACATATATTTATGTACATGGTTGATGTACATGGTCAATTTACATAGTTTGATGATGTTATATCAATGTCGGTGACAATGATAGTTTGGATGATTGGTTGATCATCAGTGATAGATAGATGTGACAGTGGTAGTCACAGATTGATGCGACAGTGATAGTGACATGTTGGTTGATTGATTGATCATCAGTGATAGGTTGATGTGACAGTGGTAGTAACAGGTTGATGTGACATTTACAGTGTCATGTTGGTTGATATATCAGTGACAATGGCAGTTATATATTTATTAGTGGTAGTGACAATGAGTCTACAACAAGGATGAGGTAAGGATAGGGTCTTGTATCCTCCTTCTGGTTTGTGTTGGAGAACTCATGGTGTTGGAGCTTCCTTTATATTGGTTCTTTTAAATCAGGGGGTTGTATCCTCCTTCTAGTTTCAGCTAGAGAATACAAGGTGTTGGAGACTGTAAACTAGGGGTTGGAGCCTTATTCCAATTGTAGACGAAGAATTCAGGGAGTTGTAGTTTCCTTTAGGTTTGTTTTTGTAAATCAGGTGGTTGGTGCCTCCTCCCAGTTGGTGATGGAGAATTTGGTATTTGGTGCTTCCTATGAATGTGTTCTTGATATATATAAGAAAACATTTATTGGTTTTCTCCCATTTGGGTTTCCATGTAAATTTTGGTGTACAGTGTTTATGTGGTTCTTTATTATGCACTGATGAATGATAGTATTTATGATGCAATGAAATATTGAATTCATAAATGATAAAATATAGAATATTGTCGACAAAGTTGAAGTTTATATATACTGTGATTGAAAGTGGTAAAAAATGTGCATATTGATTCCCGTCCCCTCTCTCAGTATTCCAAAACTCAGTACCTAGGTTTCTTGTAGGGAAAAATCATGCTCTTTTGTAGTCAGCCAGTCTTGAATTTTCTCTTGAGATGGATGACACCTCATCTCTTTACTTCATCATTCCAAATAATAATTTCAGGTCTCAACAACAAAACAATTTATTGGGAATTTTATTCTATGCTTGCACACGTCCTTATTAAAGATGGGAAGTTTAGACCTAGGTTTAGTCCAGAGTTGTCCAACAAAAGCCTCAGAGCACTAGTATATCCGAACCTCGGGAAAGGGAGAGGAAGGTATCACCCAAGATGCAGAGAGGATTATAGAGACCATAAGGTCTTATGACTTGGATGAAGGATAACTATACAAATATCCATCAAGACTAGCATTCATGCAACTCATATCTGACAAGTTATTAGGAATAAGAGGTAAAACAATACACATAGATATCCAAATCATACA
>JASDQU010339688.1:0-12470 GCA_032191745.1 Picea mariana
CTCATATCCTATCTAGATCCATCCACTATTCACTATTTAGACCTACTCCCTATGTCATACAACTATCCATCCACTATCCATTATTCACTATCCAATAACCATCCATTTACTATGTCATTACATACACCTAGCCTCCTCTACTTACATTTGAACTCATAGCATTCTCCTTAACCAAAGCATTAAAAGAGGGATTCAAGCATTCATAGTGGAAATGGCCCTAAAAATGATGAAATTTTTATGGTGAAGCACCTTAAAATTTCATTAAAAGATGAAGATTATTAAAGTATAAGGGAGAATGTTCATCTTTATAATTCAAATATCAACCAAAAATACAATTTTGTAGTAGAATGAGGAAGGAAAAGGCATCAATTTTTATACAAGGCAAAAAGGGCATGCAAAACAGTGTATACTCTACAAAACCGTATACATACCATGCAAAACAGTATATACCATGCAAAACCGTATGTATACTTTGCAAAATCGTATAAATACTGCATAATCGTATAATACCTGGGCAAAAAAACAAAAATGGTGGACGCCGGCAAAATTTAGCCACGAAATTTAAAATTTCAGGCAAAATATGGTACGAATTTGCATGATAAGAGGGAAATCATTCAATTGCATGAAGAATTGTGAACCCAACTTCCGAATTTGATGAGGTTTGATGCCAGAAACGTACTGCCAAATGACTGTGTATCTGCAGAAGTGAAATAAGAAATGTACAGGGTTCTAAAAAATCATTTGAAAGTCGCCCATCACCTATCTCCTTAAAATTCTGAAAAAACCCCTCTTCATTGTCGCTCGTGCAATGTTAAAACACACAGGAAAAATGAAATTTGCCAAATTGAGTCAAATCCGACCGTGATTGAGCTCGAATTAGGAGCAATTGTGAGTTTGCATGCCGAATTTGTAAGAATTCTGGTAAAAATCTGAAAACCCCTTTCATTTCACCTTGAATTCCTCTCACACGTTGGTAAATTTGCCACCGGTAACAAAATCCCCATTTTGAAGTCGAATCCGGTCAGGAATGAGTCTGAGTGCTGCTAATTGAAGTCAAATTGAGGAGAAGAGAAGTAATTCTGAGAAATCAGGAGCAAATGTGAGTCTGCATGCCGGATCTCGTGAAAATTCCGTTACATTCTCCAGTTTAAGAGTCTGTTCAAAATAGAATGCATTGAAGAGGAAATTGGGTAAGATTTGGCCGAATATTGACAAAGGGCATTGTCAATATTCACAAAGCAAAGAGAGCAAACGAAAATTACGGTAAGACTGCTAGTTTACAGCAACGTGGAGGGTTTTCAAGTGTTGTCTGGTAAGCTATTATACCATGACATTAAAATTCGTTTTTAACCCATTTCATTTGCCAAAAACTCATTCTCGTGAACAAATACCTTCCTTAGCAGAGAAGATCGTTGATTTAACACAGGGACAGAGGATTTAACATAGAGACAGAGGTGCATTTGTTAATACAAGGGCAGAAAATCGATTTGAAAGGCACACATTATCAGGTATGTTTTGCACAGGAAATTTTACCATTTCCTTCAATTGAATCAGGCAAACTCAAGAGAAATTACCAGAATTTAGGGAGCAGGGTGACAAGTTTTCATAATCCTCAGCAAGAAAACATTTCTTCATTTACACAGAATTTGTATTTGTCTCAAATTTGGATATACAGAGGATGTGTGTTATCAAATTTTTGAAGATTGAAGGGTTAAATCAAAACAGAGTGGGTATATTTTTGAAAATTTTTACAAAGAGGCACATTCTTTTGATTGAAAAAAAACAGAGTATATAATGGATGAAGTAGTTTTCTTTGAAAACAGTGATAAATGTCAACAGTAGCATGTTTTCATTGGGAAGGAATGACTATTCTCTTGAATAGGAAGAATGTATATATGAAGTTGATGAAAACAAGGGACATTTTCTTATTTGAAAGCTGTAAATTTAATTGTCCAAAATGATGAATTTTAGAGAGGCGGATTCTTGATTTTCTTGGCATCAAGGATAATTGTCTTTAGTTTATGTTTTTCCTATCTTTTTAAGCAAATTCAAAAAAGAAGGATTAACATAGGGATCAAACTTGGATGATAAAACAGGGTATAGAGATTGAAGCCTCAATTGATAAAAATGACCTCAAGACTTGAACCAACAACCTTTGATGCCTCTATTTAACATCCAGACTGTATTCAGATGCTTGAAGCTAAAAATTGGACAACTTTTCTCCAAAAGTTTGATGGACATAATATAGAAGTTGCATGTCAGTTTGCTTTGAAATTTAAGAAAAACAAAGTCAAAATTGGGGGGATGGAATTTGAAATAAATGAGGATGTTATTTCAGAGGCCATAGGATTGCCCAACATTGGATAGAAATATTTCAAAATAAAACATTTTCAGGAGAAATCTTGGGTACCATTTGTTATGAGGTCTAGGGTATCATCTATCAGCTGGAAAAATGGAACCCAAAGAAGTTGGCTTGTGCACCTATGGGATGAGTTGGTCTATATCATCCAAAATTTTGTAACTTGTGAAACTAGGTATAGCATCATTTACCTTTATCACATCAAGTTACTACAACATTTGAGGGGAGATTGCATGATAAATCTTCCTCATTTTATTCTCAAGAGTTTAATTAAAATGTCTAAAAAAAAACGCTCAAAAGCAGGTAGAAGATGTAGAAAAGGGGATTTACCATTGTGGTATCATTAAAATCATTTTGACCCATGAATTGATGAAAAAGGAAATGACTTGGCAGCAGTTTCTAATTGAGAAAGGATTTCAAAGCAATGTTGTCCGGGAAAATGAAGCAGTAACTAAAATTTTTGATGATGATAAGAATGATGTCATAAACCCAAAGACAACATGCCAAAAACAGTCTTTGAGTAGAAGGACACTTCAGGCAGCACAGGTAGACAGCTTAGGAGGACAGTAGCAGGTGGACATGGATGGTAAGCATATCTTTTTGCATGAGGACATGCAAAATCATCTTCCTAGGGGAGATGTTGAGTTCATTTTTATACCTTCATTTTGCCTTATAAACCATGATTTCATCCATCAAACCTTTCATTTCACCTTATATTTCATCATATTTCTCATCCAAATAGCTACGAAAGGTACATTTAGCATTGTTTAGCTTTTGAATTAATTTTTAGAATTTTTGGTATTAAAGTTGAAAATATCACAGAAATTACAAGATTTCACTAAATCTCGTAAATGCTCCTAGTTTTGTATATGTGCAGGTCAAATCAAGAAAAACTAAAAGCTGGGTTTTGATCACAAATGTCCAAGGATGGAAAAATACCTCTTAGATTCGATTTTGGAGCTTTCCAAGTGGCTGGTCAACTCTGGTCAAACTATGCCACTTGTGCAGAAAATCCCCTGATTTTCTAGAAAATCACAAGAAGTTTCATATTTCTTGGGATTTGTGCCTTAGATTGGGGATCTAAAGGAGGAATTCGACTTCCTACCTAGAAATTTGGATCTAATAACCATCTTGTGGAGTATTTGTAGCACTTTTAGTTTGAAGCTTTTTGTATAAATACCCCTACTCTTGTAACTAGTTAAAGAAGACACATATTCATGATGATAGCTTTTTGGTGAATAGAAGAACTCTAGCATTTCAAGTTTGGGATCAAGTTGTTGTTCATATTTTCTGGTGTGATGATACTTTGATGCTGATACAAATACACTTTTAAGTTGAAGTAATCCAAGTGTACCAGGGAAGCATTGGAGGGCCCCCTTTGCTGAACTAGTACACTCTTTCCTATTTTCTTTTCAAGTAGATTCTAGTATATGTATCTTAGATTATTTTTCTTTTTTTATGAATTTGTTGTAGTGAAATATATGTGATTCTTGATGTTATAAAACCATTCTCATATTGTGAATGAACTTTTTGAATGAGAATTCAGTATGCAGATGGCCTTTGAGCCTTGAAGAATTGCATATTAGATTAATTCGATCTTAGAAGTTCTGAAAAGTATTTTCATGTTGTGAATAAACTTCTTGAATGAGAATTCAATATGAAGATCTTCTTTGAACAATAAGATGTTTATCATTGCTTCTTATATTTTCCATGCTTTCAGTTATTTTCATTTAACAAAGACTAGTGATAATTGCTAATGAATGAGAAAGAACAATGAATGTACTTCTTGAAAAAGAATTTTGTTCTTTAGCATTAATAAGTATTTGATCTAGCTTTGCATGCCTTTTTCTTTATTCTTTTAGGAAAGACTAGTGATGATTATTAATGAGAGAAGACAATGAATGTATCTCTTGAATAAGAGTTTTGGTTTCTCTATTGATAACTTTCTAATCTAGCCTTAAATGAATCTTTATTGCCAATCAAATTTCTTTTTAGGAACAATTGTTGATTAATGCCTTGAAATCCATGAACAAGACTTCTGAATAGAAGCTTAGTTTCTCTTTCATATCCAACTCTTTAGATACATTTTCATGCAATAATCAAATCTATATTAAAGCTCATATATTTTGAGTGCCCATCTAAGTCTTACAAACTTCGGGTTGACAATAAATGCACTCTAATTTACTTGAGTAGATTGGAGCCCAACAGGCTCGTGCAAACACATGACCCCTTTTTAAGTGGGGACTACGTGGTTGACAGGTGGCATAACAACAAGCGCCCAGAGAAAGGTGGGAACAGGTGACAGGTGATGGACACATGTCGCCTGGGAAGGAGTCAACCCATTGTTGACTTATCGTCTCTCGGGAACTTGCGAAGGAGAAGCATGAGGGCTCAACCCTCCCACTCACGAAGTCGCGAGATGCGAGTAGCGCTAGTATTTAGCCTAGGAAGCGGGTGACAGGTGGTGGACACGTGTCACACTGGGAAAGAGTCAACCCACTATTGACTTATCGTGGCTTGGGGTTTCGCAGGATGAAGAAGCTACACCTTGATCGCTAAGGCCGCGAAACGCTGAGAGCCGAGGTCTCGTGCGACGGGTGACGGTGACACAACTTGTGAGCAGAGTATAGCGTGGTTGACAAGTGTTCTGTGTGTGTCGCTTTGGCAGAGTCCACGCAACATTGACCTTTCGCGTCTCAGGGATTCGCGAAGGAGGAGCACGAGAGCTCAACACCCCAACTGGAAAGGTTGCGAGTGGTGCTAGTGTTTGGCCTAGCCTACAGTTACATGTAGCAGGCACTAGTGAGGAGGGAGCCATACTCGTATAGTATGTCGGGTATCGATGTTTGGAGAAAGGGGAGTCGAGAATCTTGATTCCCAACTCACGAGTTGCGAAAGGCGCTTGTGCTAAGGCCAGCTTGTGGTCGTTTGGAGGAGGATAAGGGAAGAGAGGGTCTGCACTAGGCTCCATAGAAGTCTCGAGGATTTTGTTCCTCGAAGAAAAAGACGAAAAATCTAAGTTGTTGTAGTGGGTGTGTGACACAGTGAAGAGACACTTCACACGTGCCAGACTTGTATAAATAAAGGAGGCTAGCGCCTCACTTAGACACAACTCACTTGCTCATTTTGAGAGACAAGTTCAAATCTACTACTGGAGAAGAAGGAGAGAGAGAGTGGTGCATATCTGGCCCAACAGACCGCGAGCCCGCGATCCAAAAAATGCCTAAGTATGGAATGAGGGATCCGCATATGCTATATAAAATCTCATTCCATACTTTATATAGAAACTATCCACAAGTCCGCGTGTGAATTTGTATATCGCGGAACTGTAGGTGCTATTTGTAGGACACGGAACAAGAGATACTTAATTTTCAGCCCGCCAAGCCATGAACTCGCGATCAAATGCAATGTTCAGCCAAGCAGCCCGTAGGTCCTCCTGTCAATTTGTATACCGTGGATATCTGGGTGTTATTTGTAGGACATGGAACAATAGAGACTCTTTTTTCAACGTGCGAGGCCGCCAACCCACGATCAAAAAAGTGCCTAATTATGGAATGACTCTTTTTTATATTGCTCGTTTGTGGAAATACTATTATATCACTCGGTCGACCAGACTGTGAAAAGTTTCTCGTATAATTAAATTATGCAATATAAATATTTAATAGTAATAATTTAGCACAGGTCAGGTTCTGAATTTGTATATCTCGAAATTGTCAGTGTTATTTGTAGAGCGCGAAATAATAGATGCCCAATTTTTTGCCCGCCATCCCGAGAACCCCCGATCCAAAAAAGTGGCTAATTATGGAATTAATACGAAATCGCTAAGGACAAAAAAAATGCAATGTTGAACCAACCAACCCGCAAGTAAGCCTATCAATTTGTATATTACGGAAGTGTAGGTCCTATTTGTAGGACACGAAACAATAGAAGCTCAATTTTCATCCCGCCAGACCGAGAACCATCATCCCTTCACGTGCCCTCGGTATATCTTCGCCCGATCGCTTTTCATACTTTGGTATTTCTTGGAATCGTTTTTGCCATTGTTGTTGCCTTCGTACTTGTTTCCAGATATGCAATAATTAATCTTTAATGCTAGTAGCCATCCTGCAGCAACCGTTAAAACTGTCATTAATGTCCGGAAGTCTGGAGAATATTTTTCATTAGTACGAATTAAACTAAGATATGCCCACAAGCATGTTATCCTTTCCAAGTATTCATTTCAAAGGCCACGCAATCTTTTTTTTTGTGCGCTGATGGGTTGGTGCTTTTAATAAATTTCTGATTCTTAATCTTTTTTCGTCATCACCGCCACATTCGCACTTTTTTTCTAATTATGCAATTAGTGAGCTGTGATGGTCACAGCTCATTCCGCATGAACCCTAGAAATTGTCATTGATCAGCGAAAGGCTCGAGGAGATATTCCATTGATACGCATTAAACCATAATTTGCAGAGGCTTATATTATCCCTCCCCGATTTTCATTTCAAACATCGTCTCGACCAAACGGAAATTCTAAATAACTTCTGGCAGCAGTTCTCTCCACACACAGTAAACACATTGGGGCATAATGGCCAGAGGTTCCACTATTCCAGGACATATTCTTACTATTCATCTCCCTCCACCCAGGATCAAAAAAGGAGATGGCCTCTTGGTACACCGAGAGATATATTTCAAGCCAAAAATTTCCATTGCAACCTTGGTTGGTCAGAGAACCTGCCCAGCTGCAGTCATTTCTATCACGGAAGTTGATGCCATGAATTCCAAGGTGGAAGAAGATGATCTGATGGACGATGATACGGAAATGGATGATGGAAATGCATAGAATCTTCCCACTCCTGTGCCCAAATTGAAATCAACCATAACGAACAGACCTCCCTGGCTTGGTGATCACAGTCATGACAACACCAAAAGGAGTTTCAGAAAAGAAACTGACGGTGAACGCAACAACCACTTTGCATTGCGAAAGTAGGAATTCCAGACTTCCAAATTAGTTCGTTCTAGGCAGAAGAGTTTCAGTGTAAAGCAATGATATTTTGATGCTCCCAGAGATATATTTCAAGCCAAAAAAATATTGTTTAACATTTTCAGACATCAGGTAAAATCTCGCTCCTGCCACGCATTTTCCTACTAGTCATCTTCTTCTATTCAGAATGGACTAATTTGGACCTCTGCAATTGCACGTGCAAGTTGTGCTACTGAATTTTTTTGGACTATGCAGAGGCGGTTTCAGCTAAGGGCTATTCCACTTGCCCTGCAACCATTTTCATCTTATTTCTAAGGAAAAGCTTCTGAAAAATATCAATTTCAGTAGAGGATGATTCATCGACGAGAAAACTCCAAGTATCTTGCATACTACAGAACCCGTGTCTGCGTTTGTCGCAGATACCTTCAATGTTTTGGCCCAAAGAATTGGGTCCAATTTCTAAGCATAGATGTACAGTACTCGGTGTTTTTCTTATTTTTTTATTTTAAATGGATTTTCTATTAAAAAAAAATCCCTTGCACTCTTCGTTGTTGTCTATTTCCTGGGTTTAACGCATGTTCTAATTGGCATGGTTCGGTGCTCTCGTACTTATTCGATCTTGTGTTTACTAATACCAATGTACAATGTTGCAGCAAAATCGTTATTCTTGTTTCTAGACATGCAATTATTAAGTTTTAATGCTAACAGTCCATAATGCAATAAGTTTAATACTTGAGTTAATATGTTGCACTAATGGTAGAATGTAT
The DNA here is from genome assembly GCA_032191745.1 of Picea mariana. Lineage (NCBI taxonomy): Eukaryota > Viridiplantae > Streptophyta > Pinopsida > Pinales > Pinaceae > Picea > Picea mariana. Next base: position 8,090 of record JASDQU010339688.1, read on the forward strand.
CAAGAACACAGTTACACGCACACGTTCCAATAAAATCTAATCTTCCACAAAGAATTTGTTGGCAATTAGTAGAAAAGGAAATTTAGTGGTTAAGTTGATATGTTACAGTCATGGAATAATGTATCAAGAACATAGTTGCAGGCATACATTGCAATAAAATGTAATCTTCAACAACGCATTTGTTGACAATTAGTAGATCATGGTTTTGCAACGATGGCGCTTCTTTGAAACCAATTCGTGCTTACAAAAATTGCCTTCTGCCTCTCTATTTTCTGACTCTTTTATTCCCTCTAGTTTCTCTTCCTGGTTACTTAACATTTTTTTCCCGACAATGCATTGCTCCGCAGCTTCGCGGATTCACATGTTTGTGTTTCCAACAACCTCTTTCCCTTTCTTTAAATTGACCATCTACTGTTTCCTGTCCCACAACTGGCACCCAGAGTTCTGCCATATACAAATTGACAGGCGTACTTGCGCACTCGTCGGGTCAACATTGAAATTCTACTTTTCTGTGACCTCCAAACAGCATTCACAGCTCCGGTATATAAAAATTGACAGATATTCAAAATTGCAACCGTTATTAGATCATACGCTTTTCCGTATTACGATCCACCTATCATGCCCTTTTCTGTGTTACACATTTTTGCATTGAAAACTTTCGAGAAATACAATTTAACCGACGGGTCCTCGCATGTTTAGTGGAACTATTGTCACCCCATTTTGAATCCCATCTGCCCACTTTCCATACTTCGCCATTTGTTCGAATTTCTTTGGCAAATCGTCGGTTTGGCGGGTTGAAGAAATATTCAGTTCGTAGTCGTTGTTTCCTGTATCCGTGCCCCTTTGCAATTAGCAGTTGGCAATTATATATAAGATCTTATTGCCATGTATGCAATTAGCAATTTCCATGTTCCATACTTAGCCACTTTGGCGGAATTCCGCAAATATACAAACCGGTTACTCAACTGCCCCATCATGATCTCTTCCATTTTACACATTTTGCACTCAAAAATTCCGAAACATGAAATTTCATCATGCAACACTCGGTTGTCTTGACTATCCTCGTAACCCTTTTTTGAATGCCGTCCGACCGCTTTTCAGAGCTTGCCATTCTTTCCTTGCTCTCTACCCTCTCTATAACCTTCGCACTTGTATATAATAAAAGAAAATAAAAAGTTATATATATATATATATATATATATATATATATATATATATATATATATACATATCTTGTTTCTAAATATGGAATTACTAGCATTTAATTCTAACAAGTCATCATGCAGAAACCATATATATTTTCTTTGATGGGCGAAAGGCTCGAGGACATCTCGTATTCATGCGCATTAAACCAAAATTTGCAGGCGGATTATATTATCCCTTGCGAGTGTTCATTTCAAAATCATGAAATCTCGTTCAGATGGTGTGCCCTTCGCACGTTCACAAAACCTCCATTCCTTAATTTCTCTTCGTCGTACCCGCCACGTTCACATTTCTAAATATGCAATAAATAAATTTTACTGCTAACAGTTCATCATGCACCACCAATACAGGTTGTTATTAATCATCGAAAGGCTCTAGGAGATTTCCCATTCACAATCATTTAACCAAGATTTAGTAAAAAGTTACATTATTCACTCTAACAATTCATTTAAACCATCATCTGCATCAAAGAAACCTTCTCATAAACCTATGGCATCAGCTCAGCACCAGTTCTATGGATATACAGTGAACACCTTCGGGCGTGAGGACCAGAACTTCCACTGGTCTAGGGAATTTTTTTATTACTCAACCCCTACCACAGAGAACCAAGTAATTTGGACCTTCTGGATTGCTCATGCAGGCTATGTCCCTGAGGTTTTTGATTGTAAGGACCTGGTCTCTTGGTGCGCCGATAAATTTATTGCAGAGCAAAGAATTATTCCACTGCATGACGACTCTTCTGTTTCTTTGTCACCTCAGGTCTTCCTCCAGATGCTGAAATTGTCCGAGCCAACATTGACATTCAAAGGAGAAGATTGCAAACAGTTCCTAGCAAAGCATAATAACGGATTGGACCTCTTGCCCCATTTTTTGGAAAGGTCGAATCTAGTTCCTGAAGATATTACAAGTATGCAGGTTAGTTCATTTAGAAATCCATTTCGGGAAATTGTCTGGTTGTTTACAAGAATAATGGGACAGGATTCCACAGGTATTGTTTCCTGCATGGCTCTTTATATTTTGTATTTCACAGTCAACGAACAAGCCCTTTTTGATTGGGGCAGGTTAATTTCCCATGAAATCTCTTCCCAATTTTCAAGCTACAAAAGGGAAAAGAAATTTTATATGTCAACCTATTTAGTTTTTGCAATAGCACATTCCTGTCAATTTCCGCAACTGTCACTATCCAAAAAATTCAACTATGAATTCCACCCAGTAACGTTTTGGTACCAGTCCTTGTGGAAGCACAAGGCTTCCCACTGTTTTTATGAGGTTTTTAATGGCTTCATGTCTATTTTCAAAGTTTTGTTGTTAGGAGAAAATGCTCCCCGCATATCTGAATAGGCAACTAGTTTTTTGGACAATAAGGGGACACTCCAACATTTGGATAATTACACTGTCATAAGAATTTTTGGCTACACGGAACAACCTGCTCTCCTTCCATTTCACATTACGGACAGAATTTTTATTGCAGGTATCATGTCAATACAGCTACTAGCTCCATCTGTTCCAAAGGAAGAAAAAAAAACAGTTCATTCCTCTACCTTGGAAAATAGGGGAGTTCGTCTTGAAAAACGTCAACAAAATTGACGATTTCGCAGAACATTTTAGCATCTCCAACCTCAAATATGATGAAGACATAAGAGGATTCGACCCCTATTATATTTTTAGACAACATTTACAATCACTTGGCCTCGACGATTGTTTTGTAAATAAACACCTGCCCAAAAACAGAGACAGTGACGGTCCTACCTCTGATACCGGCGGCGTAGAGACAGCGCAAAGCTGCACTAAATTGTACACGCAACAAGGGAAAGGCCCTAGTGACAAGAGTGTTCAATCCGCAAATACCACTCCAAAATGTATGGCATCCTGGAGCATCACTTCAACGGCCCATCACAGCAATAAAGAAACCCAGATTTCTTCAAACAGAGGAGGAGATAACGACCCCCCTCACTCTAAAATTGATAGTTCTCACAAGCTTCCAGTAGAGAAGAAGAGAAAAAAAAATGTGGGTCAGGCATAAGAGCCGAAAATTCAAAGTCACAACATGGAAGTTGACACTGATCTGGATGCCATGTTCCCCTTCCTTGATCAACCCCAAGACGGCATCCACCATAGCCATCCAATCGACATATCTGTTACCCAAAATTTTGACAAGGATGAGTCCTTCATGTTCCAGAGCGTTTTTTTGATAGCCGAAACAAAAGATTGATATTTGAGAAAAAAAAATGTTAAAAATATCAAAGGCAAATCTCATTCATAGGTTGACGTTGCCAACATGTGGTCGTCCCAAATCTGTCAACTTCACACCACGACCGGAGAAGCACTTCATGATTCCATTGGATGCATCGAGACCCGGAATGCCAAACTAAAGGACTGAGTCAGGGAATTGGAAGACATTTTCATTCCTATGCCATTTCTTGTCGATCCTTTGGCAATAGCCATGCCTGGCACCCCTGCACCCAATGTAAAAGCATCCTCCACCCTGCTCGCATCCTGTAAATAATATGTGGAGAACAATATCAAAAAAAAGAATGGAACTGGTTACCCAGGTGTGGAAAAGATCACAAACCATTGCTTCCCTTGGAACCAGGTCACATAGCTTGCTCGAGCTTTTGCAAGCCGAATTAAAAGATGAAGAAAAATTCTTTTTAAAAACGGTCATCCCTTTTGGCAAGATTGTCAACAATATGACAGAAATAAAAAGAAGAGAAGAACATCTTCCATCCAAAAACCAAATCGACCAATTGAATGCATGTTAGAAACAAAAAGTAAAGAACCTACATCTCATTGGTCAGTCATGTGAACAAGCCATAGCAAAGAAAGATAAATTATTCACAAAGCTATCAAATATAGACTTAGCAGGGAAAACCAACGACTTCCAAGACCCCCTGTTAATCGCAAACTCCTTGCCCTTAACCAGGAAAGAGTTCGATAAACAGGTTGCTATGTTGAATACCTTGTCTCTGGAAAATTTTTATAGCATCCTTCAATTTGATCAAGCTCACGTCCATGACTGTCTAGTCAAATATGCAGTACAGAATGAGGAAATTCATCAGGCTCTCTCTAATCTTTCTATTGACTTCCAGGAATTAGAAAACGAAGTTTTCAACATCAAAATCTAGAATGAGATCAACGTCACCCCAATGAGAAGCTACATTGAAGAATGGGTCGAAAG
>JASDQU010339692.1:0-12470 GCA_032191745.1 Picea mariana
CCTGCTAAAAATAGTAAATTGCCAAAATTGCCAGAAAGCCGTTTTGAGCCATTTGGAAAAGGTGGGTGGCCACTGATATCCACCTAGATCAGCTACCTCCTTGGCTCATATGAAAGATGCATCCCTTGAAGTAGAGTCCAATATATTGGCAGTTAACAAACTTAGGAGTAAGGTTGATAGAGATAAAATAAAGGGTAGGTCTCAAGCTTCAACCTCTAGTTCCTCTGCTACCCACCCTCAAGTGGATGAGTTGAAAAAACTGGTAAAATCACTTTCTGTAGAAATGGAGAAATTAAAATTTGAAGGAAGGCAGAGCTATAGGAACCCCCAGAATGCTGATAATAGGGGTAACTTCAAAAGACCAAATACTGCCCCTCAGATCATCTAGAGCGATCAAATAAATAGAGATAGGGATGATAAAAAAATCCAAGCCCCTCTACAAAATAACCTGGTTATTGATGAAGAAGGAGAAGAAGAAGAAGTTGATCCTGAAATCCATTGTCTTGGTGACACCTCTTCATCTCCACATATAACCCAATTTGCATATGAAGAGGCTCTCATGGGTAGCCAACTAAATGAGCTGAGCAAAGGGAACAAGACCAGTGGCAATTCAAATAGATACAACCTAAGGATGAAGAAGAAAGAGGGAGAGCCTGCAATTTCTCATTAGCCTACTAGAACAATGAATCCTGCTAAGGATGTCATAGCTAGCAGCAAAGAAAAAGAGGCAAAAAACCCCCAGGCAGTGGTTAAGAGACCTATCCTAGAAGTGAAGGAGATTCTGAAGCTTCCATCCTCTTTTAGCTTTGAGAATGAGATCCAAAAGATTAAAATCCCTGTACCTTTTTTAGAGCTAGTTAAGAATGAGGATTTCAAGAGGTACCTTTCCAAAATGTTGCATCCTGAACCTTCATCTCATCCCATAGACTCAATCAACCTCCAAGATGAAAAACTAGTTGTCATACTAGGGCCTTTGGTAGAGGATAGGGATGATTCCTCCCCTCCTTTCTATACATCATTGAACATTTATGATAAAGTGTTGCACAACTTCTTGATGGATTCAGGGGCATCTCACAATCTTATGCCTAATATTGTCGTGGATGATCTTGGGTTGGAGGTTACAAAAACCTACCATGACCTGTACTCATTTGATTCCGCGAAGGTGAAGTGCCTTGGGATTATTAAAGACCTGGTTGTTTCCTTGTTCCAATTGCCAATGAAAAGTATGGTCATGGATATTGTGGTGGTTGATGTTCCCCCTAAGTTTGGGATGCTCTTGTCTAGATCTTGGATCAAAATACCGGGGGAACTTTGCAGATGGATCTTTCATATGACATTATTCCTTTGTTTTGGGGGGAACATAGAAGGCTTTATAGGGAAGCAAAACTTGCTTACATCATCAGTGATGAAACAAATCCGACCAATCACCCCATTTTTGCAATTGATATTGATTTAGGAACCAACATGCTACAACTCACTGATGCTCCTCAAACACCTATTGATATCAGAAATCATCCCATCACCTATTGTGAAGACCCTCCTCCCATTACCTCTATTTGGGATTTTTTTTTGATGGAGCCTCTTCTCAGGAAAGTGATGGTGTTGGGGTAGTGTTCATTTTCTCAGGAATTTGAAACAACCAACAATGTGGCATAATATGAGGATCTTGTCTTGGGTTTGAGAGCTGCCAAAGACATGAAAATTGAATAACTAGTAGTGTTTGGAGATGTCGAGTTAATTGTTCATCAAATCAGAAATCTGTATCAGGCTAAGCACCCCAGTTTAAGGGCCTACAAAAATGAAGTCTTGGATATAATTAATAGTTTCTTATTGGATTTTAATATCTCATTTGTTCCAAGAGAGGAGAAAACTATGGTAGATTCCTTGGTTGTCTCAGCAAGTAATTTCAAGGTCCCTTTGCCCCCCTAAACTCAAGTATGATGTGGAAGTAAAGTAAAGACCCTCTATTCCTGACAATGTCAAACATTGGAAGGTCTTTAAGGATGATATTGAGATAAAATAGTTTCTTGAGACTCTGGATGAATTTTCTAATTTGCATATTGATCAGGATTAGGATTCTGAAGAAATCCCTCATGCTGATGTTTTTCTTAACAATTTTTTTGACCATAATATTGTTCAGTTGCCTAGTAACCATATTCCAAAGGGACTAGTCCCTTTGGAGAGATTGTTTGACATAAATGATGTTGTTGTAAAGGTTAAAGGTTAGACTGAAAATGCTGATGTGACTGAATGCAATTTAGGAACAGATGAGGATCCCAAATATGTCAAATTGTCTAGCAGTTTGTCAAAGGACAAAAGGGTTGAGTATGTCAAGCTCTTGAAGGAGTTTGTTGATGTGTTTTCTTGGAAATATGAATATTTAAGGACATATGACACCAACATCATTGAGCATAAGATCCCTTTGAGAGAAGAGGAAAAACCTTTCAGGAAGAAACTCAGACAGATAAATCCCATGTTGCTGCCTATTATGGAAAAAGAAGTGAAAAAGTTGTTGGATGCCTAAATCATCATCCCTTTGAGATATTCAGAATGGGTGGCTAAATTGGTGCACGTGAGGAAGAAAAAATGGGAAATCGGGTTATGTGTTGATTTCAGGAATTTGAACAGGAGCTCCAAAAAAGATAACTACCCCTTGCCAAAGATGGAGCACATTTTGCAGAGAGTTATTGGTTCATCTAGGATGTCTATGATTGATGGCTTCTATGGCTACAATCAGATCCTTGTCCTGTCGGAAGACAGAGAGAACACAACCTTCACTACTCCTTGGGGCACATTCATGTATGCTAAGATGCCCTTTGGATTGATCAATGCAGGAGAAACCTTCCAGCGAACCATAGACATTGCCTTTATTAGGGAGAAAGATAAATTTTTAGTCATCTATCTAGATGACATTACAGTATTCTCAAGGTCTGATAAAGATCATTATCATAATCTAAAGAAAGTCTTCCTTAAGTGCAGAAGGTTTGGTCTCTCCCTCAATCCTAAGAAATATTTGTTTACTATGAAGGAGGGAAAATTATTGGGGCATATTGTGTCAGCAGAAGGGGTAAGAATTGATCCAAGCAGAGTAGAAGCCATCCAGTCCTTATATTTTCCTAGATCCAAGAAATAAGTTTAGTCTTTCTTGGGTAAAATCAATTTTCTAAGAAGATTCATTTCTAATTTTGCTGAGTTGGTTAAGCACATTACAACCATGCTTAGAAAAGGAAGCGAGGTGAAATGGATTGCTGAGTCCAGAAGTTATTTTGGCCAAATCAAAAGGGCATTGACTGAAGCAACTGTGCCCATCAGCCTTGACTATTCTAAGGAATTTATGATACATTGGCTAATGTTTTTCTACAGAAAAATAAATAGCGGTTAGAGCATCCTATTTCCTTTTTTAGAAGAGCATTGAGGGATGCATAAATGAAGTATGATATCATGGAGAAGTAGGCATATGATTTGGTCAAATACCTCAAGGCTTTCAGAGTATACGTTCTGCATTCAAGGATTGTTACATATGTCCCTTCAGCCTTAGTAAAAGAGATATTGATCTATCATGACATAGATGGGAAGAAAAGAAAATGGATTGCCAAAATTCTGGAGTTCGACCTGGAAATAAAGCCCACTAAATTGGTAAAAGGACAAGGTTTAGCCAGGTTGGTTGTTGAATCAAACTGCAAGGCTTTAGGGATTAATTTCATGAACATACACTCAAAAAATCAACAAATTAAGATTGCTAATGAAGACTCTCATGTCAGCTTAAACTTAGCAGTATGCACCTCGTATAAAGACATCATATATTTTCTGCAGAAGTTGAGGCCTCCTGATGGTTTGAAAAAAAACAAGGTGAGATATTTGAAACTCAAAGAAATCAAATATTGTCTCATTGATCAGGTTTTGTACTAGAAGGATCCTCTTGGAGTTTCGTTAAGATGTCTAGACCCACAAGAGGCCCAAAGAACTATAATTGATTTTCATGACAACTCATGTGGGGGAGATCATTTTTGGAGGACCACAACTTATAAAATCCTCAGAGATGGGTATTTTTGGCCCAGCCTTTTAACTGATGTTTGTGCAAAGATTAGAGCTTGTGTTAAGTGTCAAAATTTTGTTGGAAGATTGCAACTCAAATCTTTGCCTTTGAAACTTGTAATGGTTTCTGGAACTTTTCAACAATGGGGTCTTGACTTCATTGGAGAGATCCACCCAGCCTCAAGTGGTCAACACAGGTGTATTTTGACTAGCACTGATTATTTTACCAAATGGATAGAAGCCATCCCTACAAGGAGTGTCTCCCACAAGGTAATCATAAGCTTCCTTATATCATGTCCATATTTGATTGTCCAAGCAGGATTATTACAGACAATGTTGCATCTTTCAGAGCCGAACCATTAATTAATTTTTGTGAGCAGTATGGGATTACATTAATCCATTCTACTCCCTACTACCCTCAGGGAAATGGTTTAGTAGAGTCCTCTAACAAGAGCCTCCTAAAGATCATCAAAAAATTGTTAGAAGACAACAAGAAAGCTTGGGATTCAAAGATGAAATTTGCCTTATGGGATGATAGAGTTACAAAAGGTCACTTGGCATTTCCCCTTTTAAGATCATGTATGGGGTTGAGTCTATTTTTCCCACCCAACTTGCCTTTCCTGTGGAAAAATTCATTCAGGACTACCAAGGAGAACCCGATGATATGGCCAGGAGGATACTGCAGATGGTAGAAGTACAATAGACCAGGGAGCAACTGCTTGATAAAGTGCCAAATCATTAGCAGAAAATAAAATGAGCCTTTGAAAAGAGGGTAAGCAAGGAGAACATGGTAAATTCAAAGCCTTATGGATTGGTCCCTTCAAGATTTCTGAGGTATTTTCAAACAACACTTATAAATTGAAGAACTTGGAGGATTCTGAAGTTTTTGGTGGCCCTGTCAATGGGCACTTTCTGAAAAAGTATATTGTTAAGCCGTGATCGGTGTTCCACCATTCTAATTACCACTTCCTTTTTATTTCTATTTTGAATAAGAGACTCCATAACCCAAATCTAAGGCACTGAAATTGCGTGTTCTTAGTAGCTCACAGGGAGCAAACCATCCCCTATGGAGCCAATGTTATCACATGAGGTTGTCAAGGGTCGTATGTAATTGTTGTTAATACCTATGTCTGTACCCTCATCTCATATCTCTCTCTCTCTCTCTCTCTCTCTCTCTCTTCCCCACCACCAAGTCTTAGGATCTTTCCCTCTGACTAATAAAGTCATTTTCCCCCTTTGTTGATGACCTGGTTTCCCTTGGTGTCTTGCCCAACCAAGTCCCAGGCCAAAGATTTTCTATTTTTCTCTAAGAAGGATGAGCACTCATCATCATTTTGACTCACATTACTGGTCATTTTGTTGCTTGAGCCCATAACAAGTCATCCAAGTCCTTGTTTACATAGGAAGTAGCCATGGGCATAAGGCGCAACACTCAAAGTAGTCTATTGTGGGCTGGAAGAAAGCAAGCAAGCAGGTTCAATTTTCAATGACGGAGATCCCAGGAGCATTTCAAATCAATGAATCTTGATCTTTCGAAATGTCAAAGTTGCACGAGGTTTAAAGACCAGGTGGATGCATTGAAGTTACAGATCAGGCGCCACGCATCCTTCCAGATTAGAAGGTCATGATTTACTTTGGGAGTTCGAGCTTCGGGAGTTTTGGCTTCCCCACTCCCGATTTCCTCCGAAGTGCTTTTTCCTGAAGTCACAGATCAAGCACCACACATCCTTCCAGATTAGACGATCATGATTTACTTCAAGAGTTCGGGCTTCGGGAGTTTCGGATTCCCCACTCCCGATTTCCTCCAAAGTTTTTTTTCTCGAAGTGGCAGATCAAGCGCCATGCGTCCTTCCAGATTAGATGGTCATGATTCGTTTCCAAGATTCAACATTCATTTTAGGCCTCCATGTCACTCCAGGTCCGTATTACAAGATCTGCATGCATCTCCCCCCCGAGAACCAAGCACCAAAGACACTTGGCACCCATCAGTTCCGAGGCGTGACACTCATCTATTAGAGACACATGGTGTCCATCTAGCGCTGACACATGGCACTCAATTCAAGCATTTTTGGACATGTCTTTATCCTATTTTCGAGTGACACATGTCACCCCTCCATCCACGACATGCCATCATAGTGACGTTAGGATGCCCCAACAACCGAGGGAGATCATCCTTCGGGAAGTGTTCTAGTTCAAGCGCCAATATTAGCACCATCTCCACGCATGGTTTTAATGAATCCTAGAGTGGGTGGGCAGATAAAGTTTAGCGGTGGAGCTAAAAGTAACAGGGTTTTCCAAATCACGAATTTGCATCAAATTGACAACCACGCTTCATTGCGGGGATGCAACTTGCTCGAGCATTAAAATTATTGAGCAGTCCCGCAATAAAAAATGTGGTATAGTAAAAGAGCTATGTGGCAGAAGGTGGTGAATTGCGGGCTCAAAAGCAGTGTGAATCCAAACTGCCTTTGATGGCCCCACAATCACATGCTTATATAGCATCAAATCTGATATCATCGTGTGGCATCCCCCTAGGCATTAAGCCTCATCCAGATCTCGATGAGGGATCAATTAATGAAAAAGGAGTGGTGGTTGAAACCTCGACTCATTCCATAAATATAAGGCGTGGAGGGTCTGGCGTGGAGACAGAACTGTCAACCCGAGATACCATGATGAAATTTCTTTCTTGCAGGCCCATGCTGAGATGAGTGTGCAGCTGATAAGAGGATACACACACAGTCTGACAGAAGAATGCGCATATGTAAGGCTTTAAATGGAATGGCCAGAACACACTCATGGGAGTTGTGGGCTGATTTGAGTATAAATCGATCATTTCAATATTTTTTTAAGGTCATCAACTAGTTGAGCAGAGCTCCCTATTGTGTAATTTTAATGCCAGAGTTGTTCTCTGGTTATGTATATGATTTGAGAATTTCACATTAATAAAAGTCAGTTCCTTTCATCTTCTTGTGTAAACTGTGTTGAAACACTCGGGCATGGAGGATCCAGTCGAGGGTTGTGGTTGTATTGTAATGTAGGTTTGATTATAATCAAGCAGTGACCTGTTTCAATACTTTTATTTGTTATCTGATTTCCCCTTATGCTAAAATGCCCGGGCATGGAGGATCTAGTCGAGTTGTTGTAGTTGCATGGTAATGAAGGTTTGATTATTATGCAGTTGTGATATATTTCAGCATCTAAAACTTATGTTCAAGAGTGCTCTTTTGCCTGAGTTTTTCTTCACCAAGCTGCTTGAAAGACAGATGCCCATGGCAGACTTGTCCACCTTTCTCACTAAGTCTTCCTTTTGCTCACCTTTAATCTTAAATCACTGACTGAAGTTAATGAGGACCTCACTTCTCTATGCATTTCTTGTCCAGTTTCTGTATTAAAACATTCTTGTACTGAGTTTTTTCCATTTGACCTCCATTCATAAAACCAACATCCACCAAACATTCTGATGGGTACTGGGCTTATCCCCTTGCAATATGAGGGTGACTCTGAGTGCTAACATGTATATGGTAGCATGGTTAATGCAATCATGCATTTAGTATATAATACTTTTTTGCTTGAAATATCAATAATGCAATCTATGAAACTCAGTGACTTGAAGACATCTACTAAGAACCTAGTGTGTATGTTGCAACATGGTTAGTGCAAACATGCATTTAGTATATGATCTGCTTTTTTGCTTGAAATATCAATAGTGCAATCTTTGAAATTGTGTTGAAGAAATGTTTTTGTTTGTGGATCATTACCTCCTTTACTGAATCTTCTATATAAGGAAGAATTATCTTTTGGATTTTGTATGAACATAAAATGTGAAGCACATTTATTGCAATATTTTAGAACTAAATATAAAAGATCTCTTAAAACTTGTATAACTATTATTGGTGGTGTCCCCACTTAGCTTACCGACACAATTTGTCTATTCATCGTTATGCACTATTGATTTATTTCTTTGAAAATGGAAAGCTTAATTTTTGGAATTATTGTGTTAATGTGAGGGTGAGAGTGAGGGCGGGGGGAGAAATTAGTGAAAAAATAATAAGTTTCAAGGGTGGGAGTGTGTTGACGGGTGTTTATGACACACTTTCAATTGGAAGGGAATAGTTCGGTCCGAGGTTGTCTAAATAACCCAAGTCATTTGGAATAAATACCCCTGACGGGTTTAACAACTTCGTTAGTCGATAAAGGGATATAATCTAAACTACAAAAATAAAATAACTAACTATGCATTAACGAAGAACTACTATATACATTCACTATTTTCACTTTTATATACAACATATACAAATAAACAGGTGCAAGATTTACGAGAAACCTTGTAAACTAAGGTTGTAGAAGAGAACCAAATCTTAGGAAAAAATAAATAGATCTAGAACATACTATTAATCTAATTTTAACCTTGAAACTAAAAAAAGAGAGGAAAATAAATGAATGTAAATAATGATGTTTTAACTTAAATAAACAAAGTATTTAAGCTTAAATGTTAATTTACATTCATAAAATATAAATCAAAACAAATAGAAAATCATTAACCTATGATTGGCCAGTATTTAAAGAGAACTTTTGGTTGTTCCTTCCTATATAACGTTGCTCCAACAACCTGTCTGTTAAGAGAAATCTATAGAAGGATGTTTTGTAATTCTAAGATTGTGACAGCGTTAGGATGAAAATCACTTTGACTGACAATTTAAATCTTATTTAAAATGCAGAAAGAACAATTTTCAAATCATGTTTCTTAATGAATATATAATAGACTAATCGATAATAAGAAAAATCTCAATTGAACAATTATATCTTTACAAATCCGAATTACATGAATAAATCAATATAATATAAGATTTGTTTCAAAATAATGCAATCACCAAGACCAAGATAATTGGGATAATATATTGTTAAAGATTGACAAAATTAATGCATAAATGATAACAATTAACCATGTATTGATAAAACAAACTAAAGATAGTTTAAATTAATGCATAATCAATTACTCAAATAATATGAACCATAATCAAAAGATATTATAATGAAAACAAAACCATTTTACTCACTGGACAAAAGCCATTAAGCAATATGAAATTTCATATTCTTCTTCGAAAATACTGGTCCATTCTCCCAAATATTCCAACCATCTGTTACTTCTTTTGAAAAGAAAAAGTTTACAAAATAAATAATATACAAAATAAAGGATAAAAATCCTCCTCTCAATTTCTTGGATCTCCTTTGGCTTTGAACTTTCTCATATATTTATGCAATGAATGAATAGTCTGGGCGTCACTAACAATTTTCACCACCTGAAATTTTCCTCGTAAAGAAACAAAAATATCTCTCAAATTGCGCATTTGTTTGGGAAAAATATCGCATGGAAGCTAAATGGGTCCATTCTACAGATGGGTTTTCATCTGTTTCTTGAGATTCCTCACAATTTGTTTGCAATCAGTCTCGCAAAATCATCTGTTTGTTCTTGAACGCATTTCCAAATCTTATCTGTTGTTGCTCATACATTATTTGCAGCAATCCAATGTTATTTTTGAATCAATTATCTTGAATGTATATAGATAATAAAATCAACCCACGATCAGATCTGTACCAAATATCTGATAATACCTGTGAAACAAAAATAAACCAATTTAATAACCTAAATATAAAAATTGTGAATAAAACAAGATCTAGAACAATAAAATTAAAATGAATTTAAACTAAAAGCTAACTATAAGTTGTAAACAAATATTGGTTATATTTTCCTTTCATTGCTTTTGTCGCTAATATGACCCACTTTTGTCGCTAATATGACCCACTTTTGTCGCTAATTAGAATTCGCATAAACTTTCACCGATGCACGGCTATATACTTTTCCTACGCCCAATCCACCTCCCTCCCTCTCAATCAACACGATTTTCCGTGGATTTCTCTGCTGTGGATTGCTCTGCTGTGAGGCCACAAGAACGTTAAGATTTCTCTCTGTTCTGCTCTGCTGTGAGGCCACAACAACGTTAAGAAAGCCATGGATATTCTCCGCGTATTTCTTTTGAAATTCACAGACCCCTTTTCTTTACTCTTTATTTTTCCATAAAGGAAAAGGCATACACTTTCACTTTCAAATTAGAATTCGCATAAAATTTCACCATCTGCCCCTCCCGCACGCCAATAATTCGCATAAACTTTCACCGAGGCCCCTCCTCCTGCACGGCTATATACATGCGTAATGCTCATTACTTTTCCTACGCCCAATCCACCTCCCTCCCTCTCAATCAACACGATTTTCCGTGGATTTCTCTCTGTTCTGCTTTGCTGTGAGGCCACAAGAACGTTAAGAAAGACATGGATATCTTCACTCCAGTCAGGCAACTGATGCAACTATTGAAGGATGTTATTGACGAGGAGGAAACCTGTGAAATTTTGCAAACTGATTGGATGCCTATGGAGGATCTTCTGCTCGATATTATCCCCGTCTTCCAACTAGACCAGGAGGTCCTCAAGATTTGGTTGCAACTGTTGCATAATTCCCTTACAGAGGCGAATACCATACTCCATCGCTACGGTCGATCCCAACGACAACTGTGTCTCGACTGTCTCAGGTGCAAGCCGGGGAGACTCTTCAAAGAAATCAAAGAATGGAAGGTACTTTTTGATTACCTCTGCCAAGGCCTTCAAAGAGACCTTTCAGTGTTTATGAATGGTCGTGAGGCTATCATCGCTCCAGTCATCCCTCTGATGAAGGATGTTATTCAGGAGGAGGAAAACAGTCAGATCCTGCAAACTGAATTAAGCGCCGTCTTCCAATATCAACATGAAGCGGCCCCAGAGGCCCTCAAGATTCGGTTACAACTGT
This sequence comes from Picea mariana, assembly GCA_032191745.1. NCBI lineage: Eukaryota > Viridiplantae > Streptophyta > Pinopsida > Pinales > Pinaceae > Picea > Picea mariana. The sequence continues at coordinate 10,874 of JASDQU010339692.1, forward strand.
TGTATAATTCCCTTAGAGAGGCGAATACCATACTCCATAGCTACGGTCCATCACAACGACCCTCCAAACAAGTCAAAGCATGGAAGGTACTTTTTAATTACCTCTTTCGTGGCCTTCAAAAAGACTTTTCAATGTTTGTTAACACAGTTCCGATTCCACCTATGAGCGCGGAAGAGTCAGTACAACCGCTCTCTAAAGATGAAGCGTGCATCTTGTTCAGAAGAATAGCTTTCAAAGACAACCGTGTTCCTATGGAAATAGAGGAGTATGTTACGAATATGGCGGACGAGTGTAAAAGTATTCCTTTGGCCATAACCTTAGTCGCCGCAACAATGAGGGGGAAAACCAGAGTAGATGAATGGGAGACTTCTTTATCTTCCATGAAAAATGCAGATCGTTCTTTTCCAGATACTCTGCATCCACAGCTCTATCGACTAATAAGATGGAGTTATGATGCTTTGCCCAATTCAGACGTCAAGAATTGCTTCCTGTATTGTGCTTTGTATCCGAAAGATGCAGAAATTGGTGTGCAGGAACTAGTGCGAATGTGGATTGCAGAGGGGCTCGTCAGGAGCAAACAGGAGAACCATTTAATGGACATGGCGATTGGACACAGCTACATAAACCTTCTTGTGGATCGTTACTTCTTCCAAAATGCTTCTGAGGAGCTCGATTGTAATTGGGAGCTTCTACGTCGACAATGTATAAGTGTTCACCATGTTATTCGTGAGATGGCAATACATATAGGCGAGAAGGAGGAGAATTGTTTATTGAAGGAAGGCCAATGGCTGCAAAACTTTCCAACGATTCAGGATTGCAAAAGGATGTCACTGGCCAATAATCTCCCCACCGAGTTACCATGTCCAAAACTGGTGAATCTCATCTTATCCACTGATCATTCAATTGAACAACTTCCATTACTTAGTCTCACGTCTCTCAAGGTTCTCCATCTACACAGCAGCATCAGAATAAATTCAATCCCATCGTCAGTGGGAGAACTAAAACAGCTTGATTTTCTCAGTTCACAAGGACTCAAGAGTATCCAGGATTTGCCTGAACAGATATGCCATCTTCCTTCCCTTCAGTTTTTGGATCTTGAAGATTGTAAGAGCCTACAATCATTGTCGTCTAAGATTGGAGAGCTCAAAAATCTGAAGTATCTTGGTTTACGCGGCTGTGAGAGTTTAAAGGTGATTCCACATGAAATATCCCAACTTACTTCATTAAGCACCCTCGACGCACGAGGAGTTAGATTAAGTGTGGAAGCAGAATCAGAAGCAAGCATTTGGAGGTTGAAGGGTTTGAGAAATCTGAAGATGCTGGGAATATCGGTAAAGGTGGGAATGCCAAAATCAGAAATTAAGGGTTTGAGAAATCACCACTATCTCAATGATAGTTGGTATCAAAGCATGTTCATTGCATACTTTGAAGAAGGTTCGATGAATAATTGGTGAGCTCCTCACTACTACTACAATGGTGATAGTGGTTTTGAGGCACATTGCGAAGCCAGTTTGGGCGTAGACTTGGTGATTGGTTCGGTAAGGTGGACCGACCTATCGCAAAAATAGTATGGGTGCATACTTTCTTGTTTTGAGGA
>JASDQU010339697.1:0-12504 GCA_032191745.1 Picea mariana
TATATTCTTTTTTTTAAATATTTAAAAATAGTGTTATTTAACTATAATGTTTTTCTAAGTATTGAAGTAAAGGTAAAACATGTGTTAAAAATGATATTTTCCACTGTATTTAAAAAGTATGGAACCATAAACTAAACTAATCAAAGAGACGAACAATCTTAATTTCAAAAAAGTAATTGGGAAAATTTTTTTTTAAGATTGAAAGAAGCATGGAAAAATGACTAAAAACACTGTTGAAAAAAAAACAAAATTAGAAAAATTTGAAAATAGATGGAAAAACAAGTATTTAAAAAAATAATGTGGAAACATTATGGATCATAAAATTTAAAATATCAAAAAACCACCTAAAAAGGGAGGGGGATGCTACCGATAGCACCATTTTTAAAAATGGGGTTAAAAAATGTGCCCCCCCCCCAAAAAAAAAAACCGAGAACTCTACACTCTGTAGAGTTCTTGTTAAGTTGGTAACTATGTTGGCCCTTTGGGTTGTTGTTTATGCATTTTTTTAAAAGGGCATAACTTTCACATCCGAAGTCCGTTTTCAATGTTTTTTTTTTAAACAATCTAATTTTTCAAGATCTTTCCAACCAGACCATCCGTTTCAGTTTTTAAATCCATATTATTTACATATTTAATATGGCTTCTTCCAATGATCTTTTTCTTACCAACTCCAACTACTTCCAATGAAAATCCCATATGAAAGATTTATTATGAAGTAAAGGACTGTACCAGATTACCCTGAGAAAAAAACAAGAACCCACTGATGATGAAAAGTATGCCAAATGGATTAATAAGATTGATAAATCTCATGGACTACTAAAAAAGTCCATCTCTCCTAATTTAAGGTTTCACCTTCAATGACTTGATGCCCTCGATAAAGCTTGGGAAAAGCTTGAATTTGTGTTTGGTAAACAAAATATTATTCGATCCCACCAGTTAGAAAATCAGGTAATGAATTCAAGTGCAAATGGTTTTTCTTGCATTGAAGACTATTTATTTAAGTTCAAAACAATTATAATTTTATGTGAACAGTGTACCATAAAGCTAGATGATGAGCGTTGCATATATATTATTCTTGATAAGCTTAGTAGTGCATATTCATTGTTTGTATCTACCTTCTATGCCACTAGAGAAGCTTTAGGGACTTCTTATCAAAAACCCACTCTTGAGTCCTTTTGTGATGCTTTGATTAGAGAGCAGGATAAGCTTGTACAACTTGGAGTGATCAACACTGCATGTACCTCCAACAAATCCATAGTGGCCCAGTAGAAAGATAAATCCAAAAATACCAAGAAACGAATTTCTCACCACAACAAAAAGCAAAACAAGGGTCCCAAACCCTCTCAGTCGGCTTAAGCTCCTAATGGTGATAGATGAGAAAAGTCTAAAAATAAGAAGACTAACAAACATTGCAACTTTTGTGGGAAAGATGGTCACGATGAGTCCAAATATTTTAAGAATATGGAATATTTAGAAGCAACAATGAAGAAACCCAACATCGATATTGATTCTTCTTCTTCTTCTCATGGAAATACACTTTCTTCTTCTGGTTTCTCCTTTAATGCAACTTCTACTTCTTCTTCTTATGAGTGGCTTATTGATAATGGAGCATCTTATCATATGGATTTGGATAAAGCCACATTTTTTGCTCTAAATGAATGTAAGACCAAGAACATATCTATTGGTGCTGATAGATATTTTAGCGTTGTAGGGTCTCGAACAATTCAAGTAGATAATGGTCATTTCAATGATGTGTTATGTGTTCCAAGTCTTAACCTTCTGTCAGTATATCAAATCACTCATTCATGTGAAGGTAAAACTATAGAGTTTTCACCTTACCAAGTTGTAATCAAGGATCTAAAAGATCCTCAACATGTCCTTGCAACTGGAATTGATGATGATATTACTAGGTTGTACAAGTTTGAAAACTTTGGGTCATCATCTTTTCCATCTATTTTTGTTGCTTATAGCGATGACTTGAACAATCTTTGGCATGAATGGTTTGGCCATCTAAACTATCGCTTATTGAAACAACTATGTAATTAACATTTGTGAATGGTCTTCCTCTTGTTTTGTGCAAAGATGGTGTTTGTGCCGGTCTCGACAAACATCATCACCCCTTGGCACACCTTGACCCCTTTGTAGCTTGTTCACACTGAATTGTGTGGTCCATTTTATTCTCCTTATTTTTCTGGGTGTAAGTATTTCTTAACTTTCATTGATGAATTTTCCATACGCACTTGGGTTTACTTCTTAAAACTTAAGACCAAAGTTTTTGAAAAGTTTTTGGCCTACAAGGTCCTTGTAGAAAAACAATCTGGACATCAAGTTCAAAGGTTAAGAATAGATAATGGAGGTGAATATGTGAGAAATAATTTTATAGGTTATTTCACTACATAGGGAATACAAATGCAACACAATGTTCCATATACACCATAAAAAAATGGCGTTGCTGAGAGAAAGAAATGCACTTGAAAAGAAATGGCTAATTGTATGATTCAATCTAAGGGATTAAGTCTAAAGTATTGGGTGAAAGCCATTAACTATCCAAATTACATAGTAAATCACACTCACACATATAACACTAGAAGAATAACATTGTAAACTTAAACCAGATGTGAGTCACTTCCATGTATTTGGTAGTGTAGCATGGGCTCACATTCCTGATGAGAAAAGGAAAACAGTGTAACCTAAAAGTGAGAAGTGTATATTTGTTGGTTATTCTGAAGATGTCAAAGGTTACAAACTTCTTCAACCACATTGTAATGAAATTATTATTAGAAGAGATATTAAATTTGATGAAAATATCTTGTTCTATTATCTTAATTTGGTGTCCGTGCCTTCTTCGACCCATGATCCATATTCGACGTTTGTGCCATCTATTGTTCCTATTTTGGTTTCTTCTTATTTAGGATGATAGTGAGGATGAAAATCCACCTCCACCTACTCACCTTCCTCTAGATGAGTCCATTGAACCTGAACATGCACCAACACCATCACTTCCTAGATGGGTTCATTCAACATGAGAAGTAGCTGGTGATATTGCTGGGGATCCTTCAGATCAATGTCATACACGTTCATAGACTCATGATCCATAGACATTTGTATAAGCTTCAAGTCATCCAAATTGGGATACAACAATGAATGAAGAATATCATTCATTACTGGAAAATGATACTTGGGATCTTGTACATCTTCCAAAAGGAAGAAAACTTGTCATATGTAAATGGGTCTACATAAATAAGTATGCATGAGATGCAAGTGTTGAAAGACACAAGGCTCAATTAGTTTCCAAAGATTTTTCCCAAGTTGAAGGAATTGACTATAATGAAACCTTTTCCTTTGTAGCCAAAATGAATTCCATCCGTCTTATTCTAGCCCTTGCAACCTCACATAAATGGGAGGTCCATTAGATGGATTTCAAATCTTCCTTCTTGTATGGGGATTTGAAAGAAGAAATCTACATGGAACAACCTCCTGGTTATGTCCACAATGACTCTAGCCTTGTTTTTCACCTTAAGAAATCTCTTTATGGTCTTAAGCAAGCTCCTCGATCTTGGTATGCCAAAATGGAAAATTTTATTCTTGACACCGACTTTTCTAGATTCCTTTATGATCCTAATGTCTATACCAAGAAAGTAGGAGGCCATCTCATAATCCTTGTCCTTTATGTTGATGACCTCATCCTTACTGGTAGTGAATCAAAACTTTGAAACCATGTGAAAACCATCGTTAAGAAAATATTTGAGATGATAGACTTAGGATTTTTTCACTATTTCCTTGGCCTCCAAGTTTTGCAAACCAAGGAAGGAATTTTTCTTTCCCAATCTAAGTATTCTTTTGACTTTTTTCGTCGCTTTCAAATGGAAGATTGTAAGCCAACCCCTTCTCCCTTCCAGTCCTGAGTCAAGCTTGCTGCCACTTGTACTTCTCCCGAAGTTGATGCCACTTTGTATTGTCAGTTAGTTGGTAGCCTCTTATACTTGAATCATACCCATCCTTATCTTTCCTTTTTTGTTGGTCTTTTTTGTTGGTATATGCAAACACCCCATGAAAGCCATTGGAAAGCAGCTAAGAGGATACTTTGTTATGTCCGAGGTACAATTCAGTTCGAGATACATTACAACTTAGGGGGGACTCCTTTATTATTTGGTTTCAATGATTTAGATTGGGTTGGAGACCCTGAACAATAATAACAATAGTAATAGCAATAGCCTAATGTATGTAAGAAACAACAAGCTATTGCTATTGCTTTAGCAGAAGCAAAGTACCAAGCAACGATTAATGAAAGTCATGAAGCCTCGTGGCTTTGACATATACTTTTATATTTTGGATCCCAACAACAACATCTGACCAACATTTGGTGTGACAATCAAAGTGCCATCAAGATCGCCGAAGATCCAGTTTAGCATCAACGCAACAAACACATTGATCTACACATGTACTTCATCATAAAGGTCATTCATGATTGAGTTATTCAAGTGTTGTTCTTCCCTATAAAAGATCAAGTTGCAAACATTTTCACAAAGTCTCTTACAGAAGCAAAGTTTTCCAAACTTTGCTCTATGTTAGGAGTTTAGGAAGTTGTCATTAAGGGGGGATATGCTCTAATGCCTCCTTCCTTCTCCTATTGTGTCATCTTTGTAAATCCTTCAATCCTATCCCAAGTTTTTCTTAAGGGGGGATGTTAAGATATTTAAACACTTAGGAGTTATATAAGGTCAACTTGGTCTAATGTATCATTAGGTAAAAGTGTGTTTATTAGTGTGTTTCTTTAGTATGCATTAGTATGCATTTGTAGTTAGGAAATCCGATGGTAACAATATATTCCTGACATAGAGTGATCCGAAGATTCATATTCTCGTCGATATTAACGACTACATTTGATCCAGGTGGATATCTGTGGCCACCCACCTTCTCCAACTGGCCCAAAACATGTTTCTGGCAATTTTGGTAATTTACTATTTTTAACAGTTTTTAACTTTCGGGGCCATTTTGAGGCCCTAAATGATGTTTTTTGAGAAAACGGGGAGCAACATGAATTATAGATCAATGTTGCTCACCCAAAATTTGTAGTTCCCGGATAGATCTTTCCAACGAACTATTGAGCGCCCCAAACGGAGATCGTATGCAAAAGTTACGCCCTTGGGAAGTTGACGTATCAACTACCCGCATTGGGGCCCACAAACCTTTTGGATTTTCATCTTCCAGGGGTAGGGTTTTGGATTTTACTTATGTTAAAAAGGCCCTTAGAGCCTCATTGTAATCATCTTCTCATGGATGCGAGTAGCCATCACATCTCTTGTTAGAGATAAGATGCCACCATTCTAGCGAGTCTTTCACTCTATATTTTACAGTCTCTGTACATTTATTTCATTAATAGAAATCGTGTATTACTGTATATCTGTGACTCTTGTTATTTCCTCTATATATCTATTATATTTTTGTCTCTCTTGCAATATCTCTAAATATTTATGTGTTATATCTCCGCTCTCATTTCGTACCGAAAATAATCCGGATCAACATTGATATGTGGCTTAGCACCCAATTGGTCCATGATATCTATTTAAATAGCATGGAGGTTCATTCAATGATGATTGATTGTGAGAAACTCTCTTGTAAATTCTCTCTGTAATTTTTTTCTTTTGCATTAATAAATTTCTCCAAGTGGCCACATTGGCTAGGGCCGTGGATGTTTCCCCGTAGGGGTTTTACCATGTGAAAACATTGGTGTGTTGATCTTTGATTTGGATGTGTGAATGGTTACTGAAGGTGTTCGTCCTCTGTTAGAATACCCGTGTTGTTGAAAAAATAAACACAAAAAATGACGAACATAATTTTTTAACTCAACTAAGGGCTTTACCTACAACCAAAACCCAATCAATGGAAATCAAATCAAACTGATGTTGCTACAAAAAAGGGTTCAACCAAGCAAAAAATGAGAATGATATGAATTCAAGGGTCTAACTCAATATTTTACAAAAATCAACCCAAACTTCCATAGTTAGTAAAATGCTTCAAGCATAAGAAATAAACAAACCATTAGACTTTGCCAATCTATTAGAGTTGGACATCAATGATAGTTTCATGTACTTGAATGAGCCCATTCTTGTTGAGTTTCATGTACTTGAATGATAAATATGCTCCATATGTGAACCCTAATTGTCAAGAAAAATTCTCATGGCAACAAGGTATCCAAACTTTTCACCTATCTATCTATATGGAGGCAATGTACTTTATATTGATGATATTTCAAGTCCAAACCTACTGGAAAAATCTAACTTAGGAAATAGGTGAATAATATAGGGTATATTCAATAGTTTTGTACTGGAGTTTTTGAAGGAACAAGAATTACATTCAATTCTATGAATGGACAATTCATTTTGACAACCACATATTTTCTATTTCATGGATGCAAGAAGAAGAAAATTATTATGCCAAGAACAATTTAAGCATTGATATCTGTTAAACTTGCATTTCAAAGTGTTGTGACAATTATTATTATTATTATTTTTTTGGTAAGTGAGTTTAAGATCCTGTATTACTAAAAGAGGGTTATAGTACCAAAAAGGGGAACTCCCTGGTCTTCTAAAAAGGAAACCAAGCCAGTGGTTCCCGAGTTGTGCTTTCTGGAAAAAGCAAGGCATATGAATGGACTGCCATTGTGGGAAACCAACCCAGTCCTACCCTATCTAGTTTTTGACAAGATAATCACAATAGACATGAAAAAGAGAAACATAAAATAAATAGACGCAAGACTGACCCGACTGACTTGCCAATCAACTAACCAGACACTAGTCCAGGATGATGATATTCTTCTTTCCTTCATTATCCTGGCCCTTGTTCTCCTCCTTTTGGGAGACCATGCGAGTATTTCCGATGTGTGCTAGCGCTCCATTTCTGTCGACTGGCGTGATGTCCATGTGATGGACATAGCACAGGTAGAGGTGGAATTGACAAACCAACCACTCAATCTTGGCTTGCTGGTTCTTTTCTACCTCAGTTAGCAGTTTGGTAACGATTTCCAAACTACTAAGGCATCTCAGGATTTCGGTCAACAGTTTCGTGTGTTCCTTGTTGTTATCCCGTCTGGCGTCCTCCCTTTCCAAGGTCACTTTCCCAATCAACATATTTTTTTTCCACACCATCTCCACCATTTTGTGGTAGAGGTTTTCCCTGGGTTGTGTGGCTCCTGGGTCAGTTACCCAGTCCGTTTCTTGAGTCAGAGCATCCCATGTTTTTCCCTTGCAATTTCTTTGGATTTCCTTTTCTAGACGGTTAATGGTCACCTTTCCTTTCGATGCAACCAGAGTGTGAAAGGCGCTTTCCATGTCTTTGGCCACCTGCTCCATCTTGGACACCCTCCGGGGATTGTTCTGAGTTCCCTTCCCTAGGGGGTTCCTTTTGCTGTGCGTTCGCTTCATTCACACCATCCTATCTAGCCTATGGAAGCTCCTTTGCTAGATTCTCAACCTGTTTCCTTCCCTTGTGTCTGTGGTGTGTCCTGCTATTGCGCTCTTCCATTTACAACTATTTCTGTTGTTTCTTCTCTTATTGAGATTTCCCTGTTGTGGGCTCATCCTTCCAGGCATGATCTGCCCATAGAGGTGAACCTTCCCATCGTTTTTCCTCATCATGATATGTATGCTCATGATTACTCCATCGTTATCCTTGTACATGCCCTTGCCCCTCCTTGATTGATATCCTACTGAGCATCTCCTCGTACCCGGTCTTTGGCATGGTGGGTCGATACTGGTTCGTGTCAATCCCTCTTGCCTTACGTCATTTGCTGCCTGTTGTTTTCCATCGATACTTTCCCACAGTCTTTCCCCACAAATCTTACCGTTGACATGACCTTGTTGTCGTACCCTCACCTGTTTATAATCTAATCCTGCATTGTGATTGGTGGTCGAGTGTTGGGCAGTCATTTCTTGCTTGGGACTTTCATGCCATCCCCTAGGCCTTTCGTTGTCCTCCTCGATGTGAACTTCCTTGCTTAAGTTTTTGTCACAATATTTTGTCTCTAGTTGGAGGCATTCCATTTTGAATTATCCTTCCGGGATGTTGTGCTAGGTAGTATCTAGTTCCAATCCTTCCTTGTTAACCCCCTCGTTAGCAATTCTGTCCGCCAAGCCATTTGTTGACCTACGTACCTAGTGAAACTCCACTAGGTTAATCGTTTACAGATGCTCCTGGATTTTTTGTAGGGAGTGTTCCAAGCGCCAGTGTCTCTATACTTTTACCACTCTAGTGCCATTTTGGAGTTTCTTCACCGTGTTGATGACTAAGGTGGAGTCACCTTCCATGATAGTGTTGGTCATCCTTTCGCAGCTTAGAATTTCAAGACCAAGCTCCAGGGCTCCGAATTCCGCTGCATTGTTGGTTGAGTTTCCCATACTCCCAGCGTAGAACCAGATTATGTTTCCACCACTATCTCTGATCACCCCTCCCATCCCTATCATTCCTGGATTTCCTTTCGCCGCCCCATCAAAATTTAACTTGAGGAACCCTGCCGGAGGTGGTGTCCAGTTGTGCTCTCCTGATTGGAGTTGCGGTGGCCGTCCTACCCATGTGATATTGTGCCCGTCTTCTAGGTGAAAAACTTCCATGATGCAGGAGTCCTGGCCTGTGGGTTGCGCTTTTCCAGTATGGAAGTTGCGACTCTGCACTGTTTATCGTATTTGAGATATTATTGATTCCTTGAGTTTCCCTTCCAGAAGGATTTTGTTCCTGAAGATGCACCGATTCCTTTCTTTCCATATTGCCCATATGATCATCCATGGCATGAGATTCTAGCATAGGTTCACCATTTCATTTTTGATATAACTCTCATTCTAGTTATTGATGGTTGCGCTGATGTTACCTCAGGTCCTATTGGATTGGTGAAAGATGTTTTCAACCCAATCCCAGATCTCTGCTGTACAATTACATTCATCGAGGAGGTGATTCGTTGTTTCTTCCCTTGCTTGACAGAGGTGGCATTGTGATGGGCCTATGAAACCTCTTTTCCTGAGGTTTTCCCAGGTTAGAATTCAGTTGTGAAGTACTAACCACTTGAATATTTTGATTTTAGCCATTGGGGGCTGTCCCATATCTTTCCCCACTGTTGCACCATATCTTCTTGGTCCCAGGCCATGATGTGATTTCGAGCTTCTTTTAAGTTGAATTCTCCACCATTTTTTCTGCCCCATCTTAGTTGGTCCTCTTCTTCTAAGACTACAATTTTCCTTTTCCCATATTCCTCCTCCACCTCTTTCGCTATTGTTGCGATCCAATCTCTATTTTGTGGATTGAGTTTGTCCCATATCCTCCATCTGCTGTGATCATTTTATTGTTTTCAGTAGTCATGGATTTTGATTTTGCCTTACGCTGTTATCTCCTATTTGAGTTCCTCCCTATCCAGATTTTCCATTCTGGGTTCTTGTTGCCATGCGTCCTCCCGAAATCTGGCTGTTTTACCATTCCTCATTTCCCAAAAGCTGTGTTTCTAGATCCAGGTTTTGTTGCGCCAGGTTAGATTCCAGATGGTTGATCCCTCCTTGGTTCCCATAAAGAGAATTCAATCCTGGTCGTTGATGTCCGAGGCATACTTGGCCTTCCAGAGGGTTTCCCACGATGTTTCCATTTCTTTGACCCATCTCCACAAGAGTTTTTCCCTGTAGGCTTCGTTGGTTACTTGTGGGTCTTGTAACCCCAAGCCTCCTTTGCATTTGGGTTTGCAAACCTTTTCCCAGACCACAATGGCCCATTTTTTTTTACTTTCCACTCCTCGCCATAGGAAGTCCCTTTGGATGACTCTTATTTTTTGGAGTATTCCTTTGGAAGTAGGGAACACTGCCATCATATAGGTCATAATTGTTTGCAGAACCGCTTTGGTCAGAATAAGTCTCCCCGCTAGGTTGAGGGATTTGTAAGTCCAATTTTTCACCCTCTCCTATAGTTTGTTGATCACTCCTTCCCATGTTTCCATTTTTCATTCTCTGTCCATCAGGGGGATTCCCAAGTATTTCGTTGGGAGTGTTTTGCGTTCAAACCCCAAAATATTTGCCAGGTTTCTTTGAATTGCAGGGTTGGTATTGAAGAAGTAGATCATGGATTTAGAGTGATTGATCTTCGCACCTGAGGCTTCCCCAAAATATTCTAATATTCTTTTATAGGCTTTCGATTCCTTGATCGTGGGTGTGCCATGGAGTAAAGTTTCATCAACGAACTATTGGTGCGTGGAGGTAGGGCAGTTTTTGAAAGGTTTGATGCCTATTATTTCTCCTATTGTAGTTGCGCTTTTTATGCTTCTACTGAGTCGTTCGATCATCAGAATGAACATGAAGGGAGATAGCGAGTCTCCTTGTCTGATGCCTCTTGAAGGCTAGAAGGGTTTGGATGGGGCTCCATTGATTAGAAGAAAGTAACTTGTCGTTGAGACTAGGCTGACAATCTAGTTGATCCAGTGTTGCGCAAAGCCAAAATCTTCCAGAGTCTTGACCATATAATGCCAACTAATTTTGTCATAAGCCTTTGCTAGGTCAAGTTGGATTATCATCCCCCCTCTCCTCTGGAGTTTCAGTGTGTGTATCAGCTCATGGGCATGGATGATGTTGTCCACAATTTGTCATCCTTCTACAAAACCCACCCATTCCTGTGAAATCAGTGTGGGTAGGAGAGGTTTTAGTCTATTGGCTATGGCTTTGGAGATTATATTATAGACCACATTGCACAAAGCTATGGGTCTTTAGTGGTCTGGGGTCCTTGCTTTATTTTCTTTGGGGATTAAAGTAATCATTGTGGCATTTAGTGCTTTCAGAATGGAGGCCGAGCATCTGGAGTCTTCCACCACCCCGTAAACGTCATGTTTGACCACTTCCCAATAGGATTTGAATAATTCCACAATGAATCCATCTGGGCCTGGGGCCTTTCCATTGGGCATCTCCTGGACCACTTGGTCAATTTCCTCCTTAGCGACGGGTTTGTTTAGGTTGATATTTTGTTCCTCAGTAACTAGCATGGGGATGTGCTGAGTTATCCTTTGTATGGCCTCTGTTCGATCTTGGTTGGGTTCCTGGGCCATCCCCTGGAAGTGGTTTACCAATATGTTTTCAATCTCCTTGTGGGACTCTCTCTCTATCCCATCCTGATCCTGAATTTTCAGGATTTTGTTATGGGTTCTTCTGGCAATGGTTGTTCTATGAAAAAACTTTTTATTCCACTCTCCTTCCTTTAGCCACCTATTTCTAGAATTTTGGCGCCATAGAGTCTCTTCTTGCTGGCATATTTTTTCCCATTACTAGGTAATTTGGGTCTCTTCCTTTTTCCTATCTTCTGTATAGCCCACATCTATTCAAATTTCCTGAAGTTTCCTCATTCTGTCTTCAATATTTTTTTTTCTTGGTTTATGTTTCCAAAAGTTTCCTTGTTCCACTCCTTGAGTTTATGTTTGATGTACCTGAGTTTCTTATAAAGATTGAACATCCTTGTCCCTTTCTCCAGTTGTTGTGCCCTCCACCATTAAATGATGTTTTCCTTGAATGTGGGATGTTCGATCCAAAATTTCTCGAATTTGAAAGGTATATTCCTCGGTATGGTTTGGAAGTTTGCTTCCAATTGGACTGGCCAGTGGTCTGAACCCCCCTAGGGAAGGATGCTACAGTATAAAGTTAAACCCTGTAGAATGATGGACTCCGACACTAAGAATCTATCTAGCCTCGTCGTTATCTGATGTTGCTTTATCCGTTTTTTGTTTCGAGTGAACTGGCCATTATTGGATTTGATGTCCACCATCTCCATTGTGTCTATGAAGGTTGAAAAGTCTTCCACATCTCTATCCAGTCTCCTGGTGCCTCCTTTTTTTCTGCAAGTGTCATGATAATGTTGAAGTACCCTGCTAGGATCCAGTGGAGGTTGCTGGAACGAGATTTTAGGTTTTATAGGTCTAGGAGCATTCTTCTCTTTTCTTCCAACATCTGGGGACCATACACATTAGTTTATAGAACCACCTCTGTGTTACCTATGATTTGCATGTTAACTGAAAGTGTGTGTCTGGTGGCTTCGGCTGCTAGTAGATTCATCACTTGTGGGTTCCACAAAGTGAGAATACCGCCTGCCATCTGTTGTCCTTCGGAAACCAATGTCTTATACTTGCTCCATTGTTTTTTGTTGATTGTTTCCATTCTGTTTATAGTACATTTTGTCTCTTGGATGAAACAGAGGTTCGGTTGTTCCTTCCTCAGTCTTTTTTTAAGGATTCTTTGTTTTTGTGGGCTATGTAGGCCTCTAATATTCCATGTTATAATCTTCATTTAAACATGTGGGGGGGAGTTGGGAAAGATATTTTTGATCTTACCTGAGTTTATCAACAGAGCTCCTAGTTCATGTAGGGCTATGCTATTTGATTTCTTGCCTTTCTTCCTTCTCGTCTGCTTGGGTGAGAGTTGGAGTTGCCCCTCACCTGTTTTGAATCCAAGGTGTCCTATCTCCCCATGCGTGCACTTGAGCCCTCTAGATTTTGCT
>JASDQU010339698.1:0-11319 GCA_032191745.1 Picea mariana
GATGATCGATTGTGAGAAACTCTCTTGTAAAATCTCTCTGTAATCTTTTTCTTTGCATTAATAAACTACTCCAAGTGGCCGCGTTGGCTGGGGCCGTGGATGTTTCCCCGTAGGGGTTTTACCACGTGAAAACATCGGTGTGTTGATCTTTGATCTGGTTATGTGAGTGGTTACTAAAGGTGTTCGTCCTCTGTTGGAATACCTGTGTTGTCGAACAATAGGGTAGGGTTGTGGTGATACCTCTTTGCCTGATTTTGTCTCTCCCACCCGCCTCCATGAGTTGGATTTTATGATTGGATATGATATAATGACTTCTCTAACTCATGATCTTTTGGTGCTTGACTTATATTTGTTTTGGATATTTGTTTTGGTTTATGATGAAGCACAGGGGTAGATGTTTTGGTACAATGCTAGGGTGGTTTTACTAGTTATATGATTATAACTAGCATTTGAACTAACTTAGATTAGAGTAGGTTAGTGTAGGCATTTGCATATTGCATTTGCATTGGTATGTATGTTGCATCTTGCATATCATGCTAGTGTAGTTGCATCTTCTTGCATTTTCATATATACATGTTGTATTCTCATTTTGAATGCATGTTAGGAAATTGCATCTTTTGCATTTTATCATTGGAAATTTTGCTTTATCATGTTGTAGTTAGGAAAAAAATTATTTTCAGTATGGTTTTGGATTATCAATGATACTTCTAAAGTGTTTTGTTGGTTGAAGTGGGTGCAAGATTGCAGGTCTTGGACAAAACCAGAGATGATGAGGTTCTTGTTGACCACCTATTTCGAATAGGGGGTCAACATCATATACCATGAAGATATATACCTAGTGGTACAACCAATTTGAAGACTTTTGGTTCAACAGGGCAAATTTTGCTCCAGGCACGTCTTTCTATGTACTTGGAATGTCGACTCCCCTACGTGGGATAATATTGTAATATGCTAGCATGAGTCAATTTTTGTCTAGTTACCTAAGACTTTATCAATAGGGAAGTCCTTTCATTGAGTTTTTTTTTCCTCAGGTAATTAACCTTACTTAACTACAATTTTAATTATCCTTGAGTTTTTCACTCACATAAATTCTCCAAAGTGGTGAAAGGTTTTCTAATGATCGAGCCCTATGGATGACTAAGGTTTAGAAGTGTTGTAAATGACCATGCTAGACATCTCTTAGAGTCTTGCAGAATTTCGTTAAGTTTTGATAGGATTTTTTAAATAATTAAAATTCCCGCAAACTTGGGGTTTTTAATTATTTTTTATGTAAAATGTAAAAAAAGGTCCTTAGGGATTTCGTATAGGGGTATGAGTACTCCAAACAAATGTTTTATGAAACCATACACCCTTGGACCAAGTCTCAGTTTATTTTTACAAGTTTTGCTAGGCCATTGTCCATGAGGAGTCCAAGTCAGTCAAAAATCAGCATGTAATTGGCTAAATTAAAATAGCCAAATTTTGTAAAAGTCACTAAAATCATGAGAGAGAGCGAGAAAAGAATTCCTAATGTTTTTCCTAAGTTGGGAAAGTGATTTTTCACTTAGAAGACACCCCCTTGCTAAGCCAACAACCTAAGATGACCATCTCCTTAGAAGAGGGGCGCCCCCCTTGCTCATAAACTCATGGGAAATAAAAAATAATGCAAGAGGGCCACCAAAACTTTGCGTTTACTCCCCTTTGACCCTAACTACCTTTTAGATGAGTGGGAAAGGTGTTTTCCCCCTTCCCCACTCAACCCTCAAGCCTCACCCACCTCACTAACCCTAAAAGTGTGCCCCCCTTGAAGAGACACTCCCCCCTTGGATGTATGACACTTGGAGCTCATCCAAGTGGGGTCTCTCCTCTTCCTCATCTATAAAAGAAAGCCTCTCCTCCTCATTTCATCATCAATTCTTAGAGTAAGTCTATTATGCCAAAATTTCTCCCATTCTTTTCCCCCTCTCTCATTTTCTCACTGTAAATCTTGCTACAAGTATTTGTAGCAACATTTTGTGGATAATAAAGGAAGCTTTGGAGGATCTATTTTCTGCATTGGGAGTCTTCTTGGTGCTCTTCATGGTGTTCTTGTGAGGTGACATTGTGCATTTTATTTCTTGTATTTTTTTGCATTCACTAGTTTAACTTGGAGACCCAAGCAAAGTATTTTGCTTGGGAATAATTAGTAGTAGTATTACTATTAGTTTTTTGGTAGTCTCTTTCAAGACAAGCGAAGTATTTTGCATGTTTTTTAGATGCTCTCACCTCCTCCTTGTGTCTTGTGTAGCAATAGATATACATATTTGCAGRTCACTAGAGGATTGGAGGAGTGATTTTCAGAGTGGGAAACTCACTCATTCAATCAACAAAAGTTTCCATTGTATTCCTCTTCTTGTATCCACCATTTTCCTCTCTTCCATAAGCATTCTTTTGCTCTAGAATAGTCATTAAAAACTCAATTTTATATTCAGATTTCTCTATTTAAATTTATGTTTCATTGAGCTAATAGAAATTAACAAGATTCTTGGTGTTTGTAGCATTTTCTAGCAAACATAATTTGCTGAATTTTATGCAGTTTTTCAACAAATCAAGTGGAGTGCTACTTGTTTTGGGCCCCAAAACATTCAAAGAAGTTTCCTAAAGCTTGGGTGCAAAAACCCCCTTCATCTTCTTCTTCTAAAGCATTGTAAGCAACCCATGAGATTCTCTTGGGCTTGCCTTCTCTCAAGTAAATACAAAAATCTGATATTGTAATAATTTAGAAAATATTTCCCACACCTTGCAAAGAGATTGGCCTAAGCCATCCTTGCAAAATCTTGAAGGCTAGAGTTAGATTTATTTCCTTGCATTTCTTTTATTACACCCACCTTGGCCAAAACGGTAGGCTAGTTCTCCACTTGTGCCTGTGTTGTGGGGTTGATTTTGCTTTCCATGTCATTTAAATTATTGCAAAAGTAATCATATTTGTGCTTCACCTCTGCCCCATATTCCCTCCCCTCGCCACGTAGTGGATATTGGGTAACTAAGAAAGGTAAAAGGATTGGAGTTTAGTTTAATTAGGCATCCAATTGTTATTGTTTCCACAACCAAAAAGGGTGACTTGGGAGGCTACAAGGAGTGTAAGTCGGTGATGGCTTTAAGGCACTAAGTGTCCTTGCTTGACCGCCCAAGCATTCCGGATTTGACATGTGGAGCTAGGGAAGGACCTTGCTTGTCCTTCTTCTTGAGCACCCAACAATTCCTTTTGGTTGAGGGGATATCGATTTGGGGAAGTCACGTAGTCTAGGCTTGTATCTTTCACATTCTAATCCCTCTAATCCAAGAGAGACTTAAAATCTATTAAAATCAACCAACTAAATTCACAACATTGCACTTCAAGTTTAGATATTTACTTTCAAAGCAATCTCATTCTTTGTATGTTTCTACATTTCAAGCAATTTACTTTCAACGTGATTTTACTTTCCAAGCAATCTACATTCCAAGCAACTTTACTCTTTCAAGCAAGTTTACTTTTCAAGCAACCTCTTTCATTGTGGATATTTACATGTATTTAAGATTCTTTATTGTGGTTGTAAACATTCTTATGTTCATTTGGAAATAATTGTCTAAAGCTCATAGTATTTCACTATCTAATTTATTGTGTAGATATTTCATGTCTTATTTCACGTTGTAGATATATTTAATTGCTCATCTCAATAAGCGAACTTTGGACATATTTTGGGCACTGATCTATTTTATTGTATTATAAAGAAAAGGATTGCTTGTCATTGAAAGAATTGCATTTGCATTGTTTGCTTGACATTGGGTTGGGTCTCCCTAATAAAAACCAAATTAACTCCTAGATCATTTATTAAAACTTAACTTAGTAAAGTAGGGTCTACCCCCCTTGGCTTCCCTAGGAGTGAGCCTAGACGGAATAGGTCTAGATCGAGGTGACAGTGGGTCTGGACTTAGGCTTGTGCCTCTAAAGACACACCAAGTGGGTTGGAGACTTCTCCACGTTAGTAGGTGTGTATAAGGACGACAACAGTTCTCAAGCGCTCTATGGTGAGCACATGTCCCCATGTTGGAGCTAGATGTTACCCCCTCATGCCTAGGGATAGCTGGAGGATCTCCTGTCTCGAGGCCCGCAATGGAGAACATGATCTACACCATGATGATGATGATCAGCATGTCCACAAATGGCAGCCCAACAAGCCCCCTAATTTGTCTCCCAGTTGCATCAGCCAAGGCTCATCACAGTCGAGCAGCCAAGGATATAGGGCATCGTAAGCCAGCGCCACCATGAGGTATGGTTAGTCCTTTTTTCATGCAAGGTGTTGTGTTTAATTTATTAGGCATGTGGACAAGGATCATCAGGTTGAAGTTGGATAGTGGATCACTTGCTTGAGAAATTGTCTTGGTTTCCTTGTTTCACCTTGGTGGTTAGCTTCTCTTCCCTAGTCCCGCATTGTCACCACCCAGAGAAAAGGGGTAATACTGGGGGGCCCTCCCAAGGGTAACATTCCACTCCCAACCATAATTAACATTTTCCATCATAAAACCTTTCACATATCCTAAACTTCGGCTATGACCCATACTCTCATGAGAAAGGGGCTAACAGCCCAGAGGTAGATTGCAGTTGCTATAAAAGAATAAGAAACCGATGCTAAAAGGAAAGTGAACATAGCAAATAAGGACCACCAAAAGTCGGTCCTGTTATCCCCTCTTTTCAGGGATAACTAGGGGATCATGTCTCGAGGCCCACAGGTCCTAGACATGGAGTACCGAGAGCAGGATTGACTTGAGCATGGCCCTGGAGGGCCCACCTTTTCTTCTTCCATCGCCTTTATCTTTTCAGCAGCAACAACATCCATCACCATCGGTTTGGTCCTGTATCAAAAGAGGTTCTTGCTTCATGAGGTAATTAGTCCAGGTATCATGGTATGTGTCACATTTGATCATTAAAACCTTTAAAAGTATGCATCTGATTCCTTTTATTTCTAACGACTGCTTGGATCTTACATTTTCCCACTTGACCATGTTTGGGGGGATTCACAGGGTGTCCTAGCAAGCCTTTGTCCATAGGTTTTGGTTTGCCACTGGTGAGACTTCTGAAAAGCCATCGTCCGCTCCCATCATAACACCACTATTTCATCTTATCTCCTGCTCACTTGTCCCACTCCCCTTGTCCGGGCATTGGGTTGACCTTTCTTCAGGACTGCACCTTGTCTCGTGGGAAGAAGGGGCTAAAGGCCCAGAAGGTAAAAGCAAGCTGGTAAGAGATAAAAGCCTAAAATAAAACCTCAAGATGCTTCGCCCAGGGATCCTCGAGAAAGAAATAAAAGGCTTCTTAGTAAGAAGTTAGAGGGACCCGAAAGAAAATAATAAAACAAAACCTAGGCAGAGGATAGGGGCTCTCATCACGAGCCAACCTATTAGGTCCATGGATACCTAGCAGTATGACATTGCCACCTGCTGGTTACCACGCCAGGGCAGTGACTCTTGGTTGCATGGCCAAGGGAAAGGGGGTCTCATCACGAGCCAGCCTTTCATTTCTATGAAAGTACTTGTGGGTAACGCTGCCACCACAGGTCACCACGCCAGGGCAGTGTCCCCTGATTAGCTCTTGAACAAAAGGAAAAAGAAAAGCAATAAAAGAATAAAAAGAATAAAGGCAAGAATGGGCTTGGAAAGAATGCATCCATGACAGGTACAACTCACCTTCTACAAAGGCACCCACAGACAACACATTGCATCCTTGGCCCTCACTGCACCCACATGTTTGGACTTCCCCTAACCACATCACCCACTCACATGGTTTTGATGAGGTTTTCTTCTGGGAACTCACCTTTTTCGATGGGCACTGGCCCAATAGAACGTCTTGTCTTTTCCTCCAGATTTGTATAGTAGGCTTGTGTAATTTCTTTGAGCTATTGACAGATGTATTAGGGATTTTATGCATATGTTTAATAATGTTAATGATGAGATGTGATTGGCATTGCTATGATCCCTGTGACTAATGAGCCCATGGAGGGCATAGCCTTTGATGTCCAGGACCATGCCCGACGAACAGGTACCATTTGGACCGGTACACATGGGGGGATGATCAGTTCGAACCTCCATGGGGCTGAAGAGCCCACCAAATGGACGTTGAGACCCCATCAGGGGGCAGAGATAGGGCAGAGGACGATTAGAGACTTTGCACCAGAGAAGAAGAGAATGTTCCACCAGAGGCACCCTGACACTGCTTGGCCTAAGGGGATTGACCCACTTTCAGAGGGACGTTGGCTCTAGATGGCCCAGGACGTCACCAGGAGGCTTATGACGTCATCATGAGCATGTTGGCAGATGGACAGGGCAATTGGCACGTGTGGCAGCTTGGAGGAGCCCAATGAGGGCTAACGACTTGCTTCAGGAGGCTACATTTGCCCTAATAGGGGCTAACATCACCCTAGAAAGGGGTGACGTCTTACTTTTTGCTTGATTAGGGTTTTAACTTGACAATTTGATGTAAAACAATATGATTTGATATTTTGGCCTTGTCGACCTTTTACGTAACCTAAAATGTAAAATTAGGTCAAGGTTTTGTATAAATGAGGGATTTTGACTCTCAGTTTATCATAATAACTCATTCACTCCATAAGGAGGTCTGAAATTTGTGCCCTATCTTGGGTATTTGGCTGATTTAAGTGAGGCGCATTTGTTGAAGGAAGACTTTTTGGCATTCTATGGTGTTTCTCTTGAAGGAAGGTGTTACAACTAGGGTTTGCATGGTTATTTCTTGATGAATTGTAAGTATTTTTCTGCAAAACTTCTTGAATGAATGGTTGTAGTTTAATTTCTTGCATATGTTTATGAATTTTGCTGAATCAAAACCCTAGGTGACAAGCACACAAGTAGGTCCTTGTCTCATGTCCCCTGATAGAGAAGCTTTCAGCCATTGAAGAAGAAGAAGAGAGCCTAGCCATAGCTACACTCATTTTTTCTTCCTCTCCTTTGCTAGCCGTACCATTTTGAATTCAAGAGGAAGAAGATGTCCCAGGCCTAGGTTATCTACACTTAGGGATTTTTTTCTTTTAGGGTTTGATGAAAGAGCCTTGTTGTAGCAACACTCTCCCTCATTAAGCCTTCTTGTCTTGATTTTGTGCTTTATCTGAGCTAGCCATTTTGCCAAATTGACCTAAGGAAGGAGGAGAGAGCACAAGGCCTTGCTATAGCAACACCGGAGTAAGCCTCTCTCCCCTAGGGTTTTGATTCTGAGGCCCTGCCATAGCAACACTTCAGAACTCTTCCCTCTAGTCCTTAGCCTTCCTCCTTCAACTCTTGTGTCCTTCACTTATGACTCCATTAAACCCTAGGGCACTGATTTGAAAGTCCTCTAACGTTGAAGTGAAATTGATCAAACAAACTCTCAAAATTCTTTGAATTTCAAACCCTAACCTACTAACCCTAAGTTGTTGACGTCATCATTGGATATTTCATCTTTATTGCAGCAACGTTTTACTTTATCAGCAATTGAATGGTGGTTTAAAGCATTTGTTAAATGAAGTGTTGATTAGTTACATTGAATGCCACATCGTTCCAATATTTATTGGTGAAGTGTTATACTTTTCATTTGCTATTGATAAACATTGACTTCATCAACATTTATTGCTAATTGCTTATATATATTTATCAGATAGTCTTATGAAGTACTAACCCATTGAAATATAGCTTGCATATATTTGTTTGTTGTTGTCTTGTTCCGGGCAGGGGTTCTTCATTGGGGATTTACTTTATTATTGGTTGTTTAGCCGGGACTTTCTGTTTGGGTGGTGACTTGTGAAGGAGGAAAACCTTATCTTGGTCTTATTAGCCTTTTGCCTCTTCAAAACCACAGGTCACCGGGGACATCTCCCCTGGGCCTAACCTCCCTAAAGAGAAAGAACCTCCCCATCGTGGTGACATTGGGTGGGATAGGTTCCTGTTACGTCAGTTTGGCCTGTTATAGCACAGTTTGTAACTAGGAGTAGGGGCTATAAGGTAGAAGGCTAAACTGGCGTAACAGGAACCTATCCCACCCAATGTCACCACGATGGGTAGGTTCTTTCTCTTTAGGGAGGTTAGGCCCAGGGGAGACATCCCTGGTGACCTGGGGTTTTGAAGAGGCTTCAAAGGATAATCAGACAATGACAAATTCCCCCCTTCACAGATCACCACCAAAGCAGATAGTCCGGCTTATAGCCAATAAAGACAACCAAGTAGGATCCCTGCCCGATAACAAAGCAACAACAAAACTTGATATATGCAGGCTTTGGTTAGTACTTCATATACATTAAAGACTATCTGATATTCAATATGAGCAATTTAAAGGTAAATGTTGACGAAGTCAATGTTTACAAAATAGTAATGGCAGTAATGTCACTTCATCAATAAATACTAGAATGATACATCATTCAATATAACAAACAACTTCTTAACTCAATTTATGCCTTCAACTATCATTCAATTACTCTAAAGACAAAACGTTGTTGCAAATAAGATGAAATATTCAATGATGATGCCAGCAACTTAGGGTTAGTAGGTTAGTCTAGGCAAGGGTTAGTGTAGTTAGGGTTTCAATTTCAAAAGGTTTGAGAGTGTTTAGGATCAAATCACTTCAACGTTGGAGGCTTAGATCAGTGCCTTAGGGTTTAATGGAGTCAATAAGAAGGACGCAAGAGTTGAAGGAGGGTGACTAAAGACTAGAGGGAAGGGTTCTGAAGTGCTGCAATAGCAGGGCTTCAAAAACGAAACCCTAGGAGAGAGAGGCTCACCCCGGTGTTGCTAAAGCAAGGCCTCGTGCTCTCTCCTCCTTCTTTAGATCAAATTGGCAAAACGGCTAGCTGAAAATAAAGCAAAGACAACCAAAGCATGAGGGTTTGAAGAGACAAGGTGTTGCTATAGCAAGGCCTTTTCAGCAAACCCTAGAATGGTACGACCCTGGTGTAGAAGAACTAGGCCAAGGACGTCTCACTCTCTTTGGCTTCTGGATAGTACGACTAGCTTAGGGAGAAGAAGAAATGAGAGTGTAGCTATGGCTAGGCTCTCTCTTCCTTCTTCAATGGCTGAAAATTTCTCTATCGGGGGACATGAGACAAGGACCAATTAAATGTGCTTGTCACCTAGGGTTTTGATTCAGCAAATTTTTAAGTAATGTGCAAGAAATTTAAACTACAACCATTCAATAAGAAGTTTTGCAGAAAAAACACTTACAATTCATGAAGAAATAACCATGCAAACCCTAGTTGTAAAACCTTCCTTCAAGAGAAACACCATAAATGCCAAAAAAGTCTTCCTTCAACAAGTGCGCCTCTCTTAAATCAGCCCTGTTGACCGCCCATTTAGCAACGGTGGTCAACTCATGTGCCATGAAGTATTCATCTATATGGAAGACATTATTGGTTCTACTTGGGTATCTGATACCCCAGCATCAAATTTTTGTAAACAGAATTTCCGCACCCCTGCGTGGGTTAATAATGTAATAAGTCTGCATGGGTCATAGTTAGGTCAGGTACCTTGGGTGATCCATTGGAGGAGTTCCTTTCATCGAGGGTTTTTTATCCTCAGGTTGTCGACCAGACAAGCTCCTGGCCGACTTCCCTTGAGTTTTTCCCTCCATTGACTTCCTCCAAAGTGGTGGAAGGCGCTCTGATGGTGTCATTCTTTGGTAACCTTGTTTAGGAATGTTGTAAATGACCATGTAAGACAGCACGCGAAATTTCGCGGAATTCCGTTAAGTATAGCCAGGTTTTTTTTAAGGTTTCGAATTAATTAATCAATTAATGCTGGGTAATAAATGTAAAACTTAGGTCCCGGGATTTGCGATAGGGGTATTTGTACTCAAAAGAAAGCTAATGAGACCCCCTGCACTCGTGGACCAAGTTTCAACTCAGTCGGACAAATTTTGCTAGTTTGTTTGTCTGTTTAGGAGTTTTTCGGGAAAGTGGCGGTTTTAATTGCCAAACCCAGAACATGGGAAAATGTAATTTATGTAATAGTGGACCAAATCAAGTGAAGTAAGAGGCAATAGTGAAGAGATACCCCACCTAACCTATTCCTAACCTTCACCTACCCTTCTAAACCCATCTTTAATTAAAATTAATTTTTAATTATTTCCCTACCCTTTACCCACCTTTCTAAACCCACATTTAATTAAAATTCCTTTCCCACTTGAACTTATAATGTTTCATTGAGTAATTGAATGACTCATTTAAATTAATTGAATAACTCATTTAATTAATTCATGGGCCCCTCCTTACTAACCTAACACTCCTCACGTCCTCTACTCACCGTACGTACCTCTCCCACATGAGCTTATTGTATTTCATTAAATGGTTTATTAACTGCTTTAATTAAAGTATGGGCCCCTCCTCATGAGGTACGCCCCTCCTCCCACTTAATAATTAAAGATTCATTTAATTTTGAAAACGTTTTAACCTCACAACTCACGTGGTTTCCCTCACATCCCAACTCCCACGCATACATTAATGTTTCATTCTAATTTGAAGCGTGGGCCACTCTCCCAGCCGTACCTCCACACGCCTTTCCCTTTGAACCTCACGCCCTTATCTTACGCCCCTCCTCTCCAATTAATAGTTTGACTTTCCTTTAATTAGAAGCGTGGGCCTTATCCCTCACGTAATCCTCTCCCTTCACGTCACAATCCTCACGTACTTTGGAAACTTTCCTTTTTTTTAATGCATGGGTCCCTTGGTCCCCTCATGCGTCAGCCTCTCCATCCATTACCTCACGGCTTTCCCTCGTGATTTTTTGGACTTACCTCTTTTTCCTCACATACCTCACGCTTAACTAAATGAAGCTTGAGCTTTCCTAATTGGAACTTACGCTTTCTCTCTTAATAAAGTAGAGAAAGCATTCATGCATTGGGAAACATCATGTTGTAAAGAGGAATTTCCCTTTGCAAGCTTATACGTAGACCTCTCTTCAACCTATACGCCTCCTTCATGAGGCCAACTCAGCCTTTCACTTCCTACTTTTTCCTTTTTCACTCAACCTAAAAGCTTCTCACCTCATTGGTTGATTTTCTCCATGAGTTGTCCCTTCCCTTGGATCTTTGACACTTGTTGAAGATCCAAGAGGCGTCTCTTTAGCCTCTCATGCTATTTAAGAGACCTCTCACTCACTCTTTTCTCACCTTTCATTTATTGTAATGTTATGCTACTAGTTTTTCACCATCCCATTCTCTCTATCTTTCACATTATTGCCGTACTTCTTCACTGGTTTTGGTTCTTCTATTGGATGAATAAAGAAAGCTTTGGAGGACATTTTGGATTTCTAAGATTAGTCTTGTGATCAAAATAACATGAGGTGATCTTG